>PVKA01014416.1:22720-52598 GCA_004027165.1 Ctenomys sociabilis
CTTCCTCTCTCTCTCTCTCTCTCTCTCTCTCTCTCTCTCTCTCTCTCTCTCTCTCTCTCTCTCTCTCAGATTGAACATGTAAAGCATACCCTCTACTACTCAGCTACATATCAGTTCCAGTTTATTTTTATTGCTGCTATTAATTGAATAAATATATAAAAGGACTCTTCTTTATTAGCCACATCTCACTTCATAGAGAACAAACTCCAAGCAACACAAGGGCTTTTTGAGTAGTGTTGGGGATATTCTTAAATGTTTCAATAATATAATCTTGATGATATTTCCAATGTAAAAGAGTTTTATTGTTTGGATGTAAATTAAATTCAATAAAGTATATTTAGTACAGTTGTGAAGTTTAATTCCTGTCTTCTGGATGAAAAACAGGAGCTGACGATGTTTTTGTCCCTGGGTAGTAATGAACACCCAGAATTGTTTGTTTCCCATCCCAGCACTCCTTCTCTAGATGTTGGCTCTTCCTGAGCAGAAGGTAAGAAGCCTGGAAGCAGTGGAGTGATCTGTGCAGGTTCACAAATTGACCACTTTTTTCCCCCTTGTATTTTAGGGAAGGGTCTATAGGGTGTTCAGGATCTCACTACCAGATCAGACTTGTGGTGATTCTCCTATTTACTGCCTCCCAAGAGCTGGGATTATAGGCGTGCACGACCATGCCCACTTTCAGTTGCCACTCAGCAGGCCTTGAGGGGTGGGCCCAGCACAGCAGGTTCGGGGATTGAACTCCTGGCCCTTGTGCCTGCTTGCAGGTGCTTTAATCCACTGAGCTACTTGGCTGGCTCAAATTAACCATTTTTGTTCTTAATATTTGCAGAAGACAGAAACTGTTTTTTGCATGTTTTGAGGAAACTGCTATTTACTTCTGAGCTTGTGACCACTCAGCGCTGACGTTAAGCTCCTAGACTAGAGCACTGTGAAAGCCAAAATCCTTTATTTTTTCTGGTCTCAATTCTCAGTGAAGTGAATCAGTGAAGTGAATATGATGATTTAAACATGCCATCCTTCAGACGGTTTGCACCATCATGTGAAACATGAAGCACACCGGGTTCTCTTCCTTTCAACCATTTAAGTCCAAACTAAGCACCCAGAAGTGTGCAGGATAGAAAGGAACTGACACGGTTGTGTTTTTGCCCTGCAGAGGGTTCTGGGACTGTGTGCGTCACCTGTGGCCGAGCCACTCATCCAGGGAGGACGAGTCCTCACTACACTGAGAGAAATTTCTGGTCCTAAGGTAAGGGCCCAGCATGCCTTAGCTCCACCTCTCTCTTGGGGGGTCTCATTAAGGACTTTTGACCCAGATGGAAAACTGTTCTTTGGAATAGTGGGTGACAGTCAGCAGTGTGAGAAACTCAGTGAGGAAATGAGGAGACTCTATTCTCTGGTGTGCTTTTCCTGAAGTAAATCAGACTAGCATGCAAACATCATGTAAAGGATGAAAATCTACTGAGGACAGTTGTATAAAATACAGGACTGTCCAAGTGAGGGAGGCAGACACGGCAGGCTGTGCAACTGTTACCTGCCTCCAGACATGTCTCTCCCGAGTAGCTCCAATGCCACTCATATTAAGATTTATGTTGAGTTACTTTTTAAAATATCAAAGGGCTTGGGGTATGGCTCTGTGGTTCAGTCTATGCCTTCCATGAGCAAGGTCCTGGGTTTGATCCCTAACAAGAGACACACATACACACATGCACCCTCCACCACCACCACGACCACCACAACAAAAATAAATTAAATATCAAACAAGATTATTTCTTCCTTTTTTCTTTGGCAGTGCTGCCAGAACTCAGGTCCTTGAGCATGATAAACAAACACTCTACCACTGAGCTACAGGATGTGGCAGAAAAATACAATGTCATCAGTTGCATGTTGCAGCCACTTCAGTGTCCTGAATTATTGAAGATGATTACCTTTCATGGTAATTTTTGGGTTTTGGGAACAGCCAGAAGTCACACAATGCCAGATTCTATCAATAACATGAATTGTAGTTCAGACCACACCTTGCACCTCATAAAGAGACTCACAAAAGAGGACTCCCAGAACTGCCTCAGAAAGGACCAAGAACAATGGGATAAGTGCACTTGAAGCTGAGGGGAATATCTTGAAGAGAATTCATGACAATGTATCATTGTTTTTTAACTGTTATTTAGTTTTATTCATAACCATAAACTTAATTCTGCAATCCAGGTACATTTGGAGGGAAGTAAAAAACATGGAACCCAAAGAACTGCCATAAGAGCAGAGATGATGGGGCATTTTGAGCAGGCAGGGGCGCAGGGTGCTCTCCTGAGCTAGAGGAACGGTCTGGTCTGGTGGTGGTGATACACACAAGTCACATGCGTTAGAGCTGTGCACAGTCGGTGAGGATGGTCTTTTTGCTGGTCTTGCCGTTCCTGGACCCGAAGCACTCCATGGCCTCCACTGTGTTCATCCCTTTTTCACATTCCTGAAGACGTCCAGCCACTAGGTCTTGGCAGTGCACATGAAAAACTGGGCCTTGTTTGTGTTTGGTGCAAACATTTGCCATGGACAAGATGCCCGAGCCTGTATGCTTCAGGATGAAGTTCTCATTATCAAATTTCTCCCTGTAAATGGACTTGCCGCCGGTGCCATTGTGGCATGTGAAGTCACCACCCTGGCACATAAATCCTAGAGTAAGTCTGTGGAAGCAGGAATCCTTATAGTCAAATCCTTTTTCTCCAGTGCTCAGAACATGAAAGTTTTCTGCTGTCTTTGGAACGTTATCTGCGTATAGCTCAAAAGAGCCGTGGCCCAAGGGCTCACGGCCAAGCGATATCCGAGAACGTGGCAGTGTTGGACATGGTTAGCAACAAACGACTAAGAGGAAGCATAATGATGTCTGCAAAGCTGAAAATGCATCTTTTACTGATGTAATTTTTTTTCTTTGTGGTACTGGGGATTGAACTCAGAATCTTGCACTTTCCAGGCCTATCTCCCAGGCCCTGAAGCAAATTTAAAAAAATTAAATATTCCCTATATATTTCTGTCACATTGTCTACTCTGCTCAGCCCCAAACAGGATTTCTTGAAATCCATTTTCTTCCTCATTTTCTCCCTCTCTCTCTCATCCTCCTTTCCTTTCTTCCTTTTCTGTTTTTTAAAAAAATATCATCTAATGTGAGCAATATTTTAAAGTCAAACTGCTTAACATTAGTACATCCACTGAGCATTTTTCTAGTTAGGATGCATACAGCTTCATGCAGTTTCTGTTATGAATAAGGCAGAATGGACAATAGAGCAGAGAGAGAAGGATAAGTCAGACACTGGGAGGAGGTGTTGGAGCCAAGCTCCTCTGTCATGTTGCGTGACAGTGAGTTTCGGTGTTGGTGAATGAAGGTCCTTTTAGTTTTACACTGTTTTCCCTTTACTAGGTTAGAATAGTTTTTCAGTACACTCATTCCAGTGATGTGCTGTAAATCTATTCTTACTTTAAGAAAGAACTCGTTTCACAATGTATTTGCTTGTCACAAGCCTGTGATTAGGGCAGATTGCAAAGATTTGTTCTGCCAATTTTTTTCCCTGTGAGTAAGTAGCAATCTAGAGAGTAGTTAATGGAGCCTGTGACTCAGCTCATCTTCTGCTGTGGTTTCTATTCTACAATTGGCAAGGGTGTCTGGTTGTTTTCATAGAAACCAGGGAGAGTCCTGGAAAAAATGACGGGGGTAGGTGTGGTACTCAGACTCAGAGATGCACTTTTGTTTAGGAATATTGTATTGTAACAGTTGCTTGGATTGAAAACAGTTTTTATTTCACACAGATTCAGTGTTTAGTTCAAAAATGAAGAGCTAGTGGGAGGAATAAATGCTTTACACAATGCTTTAATTCAATTTATTTTCTCATTCCTATATAGATGAGCCCCAGGGTAAAGTACTTTACCAAATAAAGGCAAAATAATTGGTTTGCAATTACAATTTGTAAGGATTTACTTCACAATGGATGATAAGTGGATGATGATAACTGTCATATATTTGATTAAATCAGCATAAGTTTCCTATAAGAGTAAAACTGGCTCAATTTGATTTATTTTTAGCTTTTAGGGAAGGGTCTACAGGGTGTTCAGGGTCTCACTACTAGATCAGATTTGTACTGATCTACCTGTTTACAGCCTCCCAAGACTACAGGCTACCATGCCCAGGCTCAATTGCTGTCTCAGTGTGCCCCAGGGGTGGGACCCAGCACAGCAGGTCTCGGGATAGACCCCCCTTACCCCTGCGCATGCTTGCAGGTGCTTTAATCTGATGACCTATTTGGCTGGCCCTCTATTTGGTTTAAACATAGTATTTTTGGTCTGAAAATCTCTCAGAAATACAAATATGTTGTAAGATGAGATTCAAGTGAACAAGTTTATCTTTTATGACTTTTAATTACATAAATAACATAAAAGAATGCCTTATGACATTCAAGAATTAAGTAGTTGGGAAGAAAAGCCAAGCAATATAAATTACTTACAGTTCTTAGAAGCAAAGTGATGTCTGGTTTAATAAGCCTGTAAAACTACTTGCATTTACTGGATTGATTTAATTTTCCAAAACTATACAATGATATTTAATTATTAATTAAATGTTTCTTATAAAATTGAATTAATGCAATTGAATTCTTTCTCTCTATTGCTGTTTTCAGTTAAGAACTTGCAGGAGCCAGTATGCCCCAGGTATGGCTACCATGACGGTTAGGGAAATCAGGAACAATTGAATTATTGGTGCAGCTTCTGCAATGACTAAAAGAACCTCTGTAGTTTTACAGATCAAAGGATATTCCTACTACCAGATATAAATGTGTAAAACACCAACCATTGTTGAGGTCCTATTACTTTGTTTAGTGAAATCTTGTATAGTTTCCTTCCTTCCTTCTTTCCTTCCTTCCTTCCTTCTTTCCTTCCTTCCTTCCTTCCTTCCTTCCTTCCTTCCTTCCTTCCTTCCTTCCTTCCTTCCTTCCTTCCTTCCTTCCTTTCTTTCTTCTTTCTTTCTTTCTTGTATTTTAGGGAAGGGTCTACAGGGTGATCAGGGTCTCACTACTAGATTGGACTCCTAGCAATTCTCCTGTTTACAGTCTCCCAAGAGCTGGGATTATAGGTTTGTGCCATCACACCCAGTCTCAATAGCCCTCTCAGTGCCCTTGGGGGAGGGGCCGGCACAGACAGCCACAGCTTGTCTAGGGAAGGGACCCCCAGTTCCTGAGTCTGCTTGTAGGCGCTGTAATCCACTGAGCTATTTGGCCAGCCCTCTTGTATAGTTTCTAATGTTATTTTCTTTCTATTGTTGTCTTGTATTTATTTTTCATTTTTAAAATTTTATTGAGAACAAATAGCAATGAGACAGTTTCAAATCAAATTAGCAGGACAGATTCAATAGTTAATACATTGAATACAGTTTTTTTAGTGTTTTTTTGTTGCACAAGGTGCATACATGATATTCTATTTACAAACACTATTAGAGCAGATTCCTTTAATCAATGAATTAAGAGAATGTAGCTGTATACCTATCTTTTTTTTAAAGCTGAATTATAGTACAGTTTCAATAATTAATACTTTTTAATTATTATCTTCCTAGTGGTTATCCATAGTACAAGAAGCAGACAGGATGTCCTGTCCAAACACTGTTAGTGCAAATCTTTCTTCTCACAGAATTATGCAAAAACACTCCTTATTTATCTTAAGTGTACTGTTTATACAATCACAGGATGGTTCTATCTTTGTTTCCCCTTTTTTTGGTTAGTTCTGTCAGAGACAGGTATTCTATTATCATTCAATTATTATAGGTACTTGAATTCAGTGAAACAATCCAACACAGCCAGCAGTCCACAATAGTAGTGGGTTATCCGAAGAAGTTGTTGATTAGAGTCATTTGCAGCTCAGCTTATTATTATGGTCTTATTTTATATACCTCATTTTTATGCTTTTCTGCTGGGTGGTTAAGACTGAGCTAAAGCACCACCTTATAACAAAAATGTAACTTTTGTGTCTGATAAGGTCAGTCAATTCCCCTCAGGGTTTATCCAGTAACCCTGTACATCACTTTGTAGATCCTTTGTCATTGTCAGCCATGTGGATGAGTCACGGCCATTGCTTGACCAGTTTGCTCTCTGTGAAAGCCTGAGAGAAAGCTTTCTCTCCATGTGACTCTCCTTAGGCAGACTACAGATCACCAGTCACATTCCACTGTAGCCCCATAGTCTCCTTGATCAGAAAATTTGGGACACAACTGAGTTCCATGATGTTACAGTACAGGTTCTCCTATGTCCTGAGTATTCACTGACCTTGAAAGGCTAAGGCCAAAATGTTGGCTGACCTTGAAGCCCTTCCATTTCTCCAATTTTTGATTTGCAAACTTAGGTTGTTAACCCTCCAGAAGAGAAGCTGATTGTTACCTTGAAACATATTCAGCTCACTTTACCCTATCAGACTAAATTCATTTTAGTTTTTGTCATACATTTCTACTTGTATTTCTTCTTTTGATTTCTTATTCTAGGGAGATTATATGATATTTTCATATGTGTGTCTGGTTTATTTCAGTTATGAGCATATGTTCAAGTGGCATCCACTTCAATATAAATGCTTCAAGTTTATCATTCTTTATAGCTGAGTAATACTCCATTGTATAAAAATACTGCATCTTTTCAACCATTCCTCATGTGACGGGCATCTTGGTTGTTTCCAAGGGTTTGCTATCACAAATTGTGCTGCTATAAACATAGGTACACATGTATCCCTATGATATGATGTTTTCATTTCCTCTGGGAAAATTCCCAGTAGGAGGATAGCTGGCTTAAATGAGATTTGCAATCCTACTTTTGTGAGAAGTCTCCACACTGATCTCCGCAATGGCTGCACCAGTCTACATTCCCACCAGCAGTGGAGAAGGGTTCCCCTTTCCATATATCCTATTCAACATTTGTTGTTGGTTGATTTCTTTATGATAACCATTCTTTCTCAAGTAAGATGGCATCTCAGTGTTGTTTTAACTTGCATTTCATGCATGGCTAGTGATGTGGAGCACTTTTTCATGTATTTATTCACTTCTTTAATTTCTTCCTCTGAGAAATGTGTTTTCATCTCAGATGCCCATTTCTGAATTGGTTCTTCAAATCTGAGGGCCCTATTATATCTTAGTTCTTTATATATTCTAGAGAGCAGACCTTTGTCTGAGTGCTTATTATTTAAGATTTTTTCAAAATTTGTGGGCTGTCTTTTGACTTTGTTGACAATTTCTTTTGATGTGCAGAAACTCCTCAAAAAGAGTTGATCCCAGCTGTTAATTCTCTTAATTGTTTCCCATGCAAATACTTGTTTGTTCATGAACTCTTTGCCTACCCCTATGTCTTCAAGAGTTCCTTCTACTTTCTCTTCCAGGAGATTGAGTGTCTCTGTTTTAATGTTTAGATCTTTAATCCATTTTGACTTTAGCTTAGTGCATGGTGATAGACCTGGGTCAAGGTTTAGTTTTCTGCATGTTGAAAGCCAGTTTTTCAGCACCATCTTTCTTCCAGTAAGCGTATTTGGCCTCTTTGTCAAAGATCAGATGGCTGGGTGTGTTCATAGAGCCCTCTGACTCTTCTAATCTATTCCATTGATCCTCATGTCTATTTTGTTGCCAATACCATGCTGATTTTATCACAGTAGCTTTGTAGTATAATTTCAAGTCAGGAATTGTGATGCCTCCTGCTTTGTCTTTGTTGGCCAGGATTGCCTTTGCTATTCTAGGTCTTTTCTGGTTCTAAATAAATTTTAGGAACGATTTCTCTAGGTCTTGGAAGTAATGTTGGCACTTTGATAGGGACTGGGCTAAATTTGTACAACAATTTTGGTAGTATGGCCATCTTCACGATGTTGGCTTTTCCTATCCAGGACCAAGGAATATCTTTCCATTTTCTGAGATCCTCTATTATCTCTTTTCTTAGGGCATTGTAATTTCCCATGAAAAGATCTTTGAGTTCCTTGGTAAGGTGAGTTCCAAGGTATTTCATTTTCAGTGGTGCTATTGTAAAAGATATTGTTTCTATAGTTTCCCTCTCACTGGGTTTATTATCTGTGCAGAGGAGTGCTATTAACAGTTGAGTATTGACTTTACATCCTGCTACGCTACTGAATTTCCCTATCAATTCTAGTAGCTTCTTGTGAAGTTTTTTAGGTCTTCCAAGTAAAGTATCATGTCATCTACAAATAGTGGTAATTTAACTTCTTTACCTATTATTATTTATTTTATTTCTCCCTCTTATCTAATGGCTTTAGCTAATCATTCCAAAACTATGTTGAATAGGAGGGGTGACAGAGGACATCCTTGTCTTGTACCAGATCTAAGAGTAGAAGATTTCAGTATTTCTCCATTTATAATTATATTAGCCATTGTGTTGTCATAGATGGCTTTTATCGAATTGAGGTAGAGGTCTTCTATTCCAATTTTCTTTAGGGTTTTGAACATGAATGAGTGTAGGACTTTGTCAAAAGCTTTCTCTGCATCAATTGAGATGATCATGTGGTTTTTATATGTCAGTCTATTAATATAGTGTATTACATTTATAGATTTTCGAATATTGAACCATCCTTGCATCCCTGGGATGAATCCTACGTGGTTCTGGTGTATTATCTTCTTGATGATTTGCTGTATTCAATTGGGTAGGATTTTATTGAGGATTTTTGCATTTATGTTCATGAGGGAGATTAGACTGCAGTTATCTTTTTTAGTTATGTCTTTCTCTAGTTTTGAAATCAGTGTAATACTTGCCTCCAGAAATGATTTTGGAGGACTGCTTCCTTTTCAATTTCATTGAAGAATTTGAGGAGTGTAGGGATTATATCTTCTATATGTTTCTTGTAGAATTCAGCTATGAATCCATCAGGACCTGGACTTGTCTTTGTCAGCAGCCTTTTTATTATGTTTCGTATCTTGTTGACTGTTATCGGCTTATTGAGAGTTGTTATATCTTCTTGATTCACTTTTGGTAGTTTGTACCTTTCGAGGAATCTGTCCGTTTTTTCTGTGTCTTCTATGTTGTGAGGTAAAGATTCTCAAAGTGGCTTCTTAATCTTCTGAATTACCACCGAGTCTGTGGTGATTTCACCTGTTTCATTCCTTATTGCTTGTATTTGAATTTTTTCTTTCCTCTTTTGATTAGGTTACCTAGGAGCTTATCAACTTTAGTCTTTCAAAGAACCAGCTTTTTGATTAGTGTATTCTTTGAATTGTTTTTTTCATCTCAATTGAATTAATTTCTGCTCTAATCTTTATGATTTCTTCCCATCTTTGCGCTCTGGGTTTGGTTTGCTCTTCTTTTTCTAGTTGTCAGAGGTGCAGCATTATGGTGTTTATTTGTTCCTGTTCTATTTTCCTAATGTGTGAGTTCATAGCTATGATTTTCCCTCTGAGAACTGCTTTTATTGCATCTCATAAATTCCGATAAGTTGTGGTTGCATTTTGATTGAATTGTTGAATTTCTTGTTTAATTTTATCTGTGACCCATTGATTGCTGAGTAGAGTGTTTTTTTAATTTCCATGCATTTAGAGGGTTTTTCTAGTTTCTTTTGTCGTTTATTTCCAGTTTCCTTGCACTGTGGTCAGATAATATGCATAGGATAATTTCTGTTTTCTTGCATATACTTAAGCATGAGCTATGGACCCACATGCACCTGAAACAAATGTGTATTAAGCTGTGTTTGGGTGGAACACTCTATATGTCCACCAGGTCCATTTATTCCAAGTTCTGGTTCAGTTCTACTACTTCTTTGCTAATTTTTTGTCTGGTTGACCTATCTTTTTGAGAGAAGGGGTTGTTAAGTTCTCCTGCCAAGATTGTAGTATTGGATATATATTTTTCATGTCCATTAATATTTGTCTTATATAGTTGGCTGCTCCCGTGTTTGGTGCATAGATATTGGTGAGTGTTAACACTTCCTCTTAATTTTTCCCCCTAACCAATACATAGTGGCCTTCTTTATTTTGTTTTATTCTTCTTGGTTTGAAGTTGAGACTGTCTGAGAACAGAATTGCTACCCCTGCTTTTTTCTGAGGTGCTGGGGCATGTAGTATTGGTTTCCATCCTTTGACTTTCAGCCTATGAATAACTTTTTGAGTGAAGTGTTTCTTGTTAGGTTTTGTTTCCTAATCCACTGTGCCAGTCTATTTCTCTTAGTTGGAGAATTGAGTCCATTTACATTGATGGTTATAATTGAAATGTGCTGACTCATGTTTGTCATGATATTTACCTGGTATTGTTTACTCCTTTGTAACCTGTGTTTAATTGACTGTCCTGTTTAGTGGGTTGCTTCCATTCTCATTCATGGAGTTCTGGTCATTGTGGTCTCTCTCTAGAACATCTTTCAGCAGCCTGTGAAGGGATGGCTTTTTCATCATGAAATTCTTTACTTGGTCTTTGCCATGGAAGTATTTCATTTCTCCATCAAACTTGGAGAGTTTTGCAGGGTATAGTAGTCTGGGCTGGAATTTGTTTTCACGGAGGACTTGAATTTCTCTTCTCCATGCTGTCCTTGAGTTTATGGTTTGTGAAGGGAAGTTGGCTGTAATTCTGATGGGCTTTAGTTTGAATGTGATCTGCTTCTTTTCTCTAGCAGTTTTGAGTATATCATTCTTGTGTTGGATTTCTGGGATTCTGACTATTATATGTCTTGGTGTTTAGTTTGGTTGAAGTTATTTGGTGTTCCATATGCTTCAGTTACTTGAATATCAGATTGTTTCCTCACATTTGGGAAGTTTTCTGCTATTAATTCTGCTCATATTATTTTTATATCATTTGTATTGGACCCTTTTTTTTCATTGATGCCTATTAATCTCACATTAATCTCACATCTTGGCATCATCTTGCAGGTGATGGATTATATTTTTCCTACATCCTCATTGTTTTTAAGAGATCCTTTCTCACCCTTTCACTACTTGCACCTGTGTCTTCAAGATATGAAACTCTGTCTTTGCTTTCACTTAAACGGTTTTGCAGGCTCATGATTGAGATTTTAAGTTCTTCTAAGTCTCTTTGACTCTGCTTCATGTGATCTATTTATTTTGTATATTGCTCATTCAAGGGATCCATCATATTTCTGATCTCCATTTTTTTTTATCAGTGTCTTCTTTAGAGGTAGCTATTAATTCTTTTACTGCAGCTTTTTCCAAATTAGGTTTCCTCCATATATTTCTTCTTCTTCTTCTTCTTCTTCTTCTTCTTCTTCTTCTTCTTCTTCTTCTTCTTCTTCTTCTTCTTCTTCTTCTTCTTCTTCTTCTTCTTCTTCTTCTTCTTCTTCTTCTTCTTCTTCTTCATACTGGGGATTGAACTCAGGACTTTGCACTCATCAGGCAGGCACTTATGCCACTGAGCTATCTCCTCTAAATACCCATATTTAATGTGGAACATGTGGTGCTTGCCTTGAGGCAAAAGATCAGTTTGCTCTGTGACTAAGAATCCTCATTACCACCTTGGTCATTTTCATGATGTGCTTTGGATCGCATCTTCACTTTAGCTCTGGTGTGCCCCCTGCAGTGATGGGCTTATGCATGTGGCTTATTCAGCTTCTACTTGCAGCTGGGAAAGGGCAGGTGTGTGAAGTGCCAAGGCAGCAATGCGTGGAGGAGAATAAAAGCCAGGATTTGTGATTCTCATCATGTGCAGGAAATAACAAGGTGAAGCATTGTATTAATGCAGTGCTTCACACACCGCTGAAAAACTTATCAACTGTATGTGTCCCATTTCAGGTTTACAGAAATCCTGCAAGAAGAGTGGGAAAATGTCCCCATTTTATAGATGGGAAACTGAGGCTTGGAGGTTTCAGGGCTTTGCCCAGAGCACAGCTGGTGCCTGGGCTTGCTCTGACATGTCTAAGGATAGGTCCATGCTCTTATATATTCCATAACATTCAGTTTCTTTGAATGATATAAGCGATCTCATGATCAGGCAGCATGACACCAGCACAGCCAAACAACCAAAAGCAGGACCAGCAACTACAATCTCTGTTTTAACTTTACCTTTTCTGGCTTCAGAGTTTATGAGAATATAGAATTACGGGGAACGTGTGAAGAGAAGAAAGTGCGACGTGGCATTATTGCTCCACCAAAACTCAGTGCATCCTCGTTCATCTAAGCTCCTAATGCTTCTGGACCCATTGGCGCTCATATTCTGCTGCCGCCCTCTCGGTCCAGGGCTGCCTTCCTGGCTCTGCTGTCTTCTAGTCCTCAGGATGAGTCCCCACTCTGGGGCTATCTCTGGGGCCTGGCTATTGTCACCATAGGCTTCTCTTGCTTTCGTCTCCAAACCCCAAACATTGGCAATTCTTCAAAATGGGTGGCTACAGGCTTTCATTTGGGACGATTAGGAGCAGTTAGTCCTTCTTCAATTCTACTAAATCTAAAATGGGAGCGGCCCGGTGGGAGGCGTGTTGCAATTCACTGTTTCTGCCAGCCACACAATCAACCGAAAAATGATGCCACCAACTGCAATGATATCTAAAGTTTGGAACTATTGACACCCCCACCACCTTCCTACACATTTGTAATAATACAGTCTGGTGGTCCATTAGCCACGAGCACCTGCAATTCCAGTTCCATTTCTCAGAGACTGAAGGGGTCTGTCTGGACAGGAACCTCACATATTAGAAAAATGGCTATTGTATCAACAGCCCACATTTCCAAATGCCTCTTAGGGCATGGGCATTCTGGCTTTACAAAAACTACCTGCCACTGCATTAAATTTGCCAACTGTTTGTTTTACTCAACTCTCACCTGGGAATTTTATGACTAAAAAAACAAACCTAAGTGTGTTCTATCACTGAGCTATGTATAGGTCAGCCTGTAGCTTTGATTACAGGGGTCCACCATTATACCCCGCATATCTTTAATAATAGTCAGATTTATGGTTTGTTAAAATGTAAGTTCTCATAAATGCTAAAGGGTTATTTAAAATAGATATTTTCAGAAGCTCACAAATGATTCAATTGATTATAATGTTTGCCAGAATTAAATGTTAAATTTCTTCTAAGTAATGAACACCTACTGGTTAATCCATGTTTTTACCTGTCTATTCATGTGTACAGTGAAAAGAATACAAAATAGAAAAAAATCTAGAATCCAAATTGTAAGTGAAAAATATGAAAAAGGGGCAAGAAACCATTGATTTTATTTTCTCTCCCTCTATGTGCTAGAGATCTTAGTCAGTGTCACCAAGATATAGCCCTTGCCTTAACCTGGCATTCATTTGTATAGTGTGCTTAGCTGTAATCTGGACATTACCTTGTAAGGTGTATGTTTTTCTGCCTCATCCTTTTTTTGTGCAGTATGGGGGACCGAACTTGGGATCCTACATTTTCCAGGCAGGCACTTATCCAGCTGAGCTATATCCTCAGCCCTATGCCTCCTCCTTCTGTATTTACTTCAATTCCACTTGTGATAAATGTTATAGTATCGAAAGTGTCCCCCAAAGTCTCATGTACGTGGAAGGAGACTGTGTCATGGGGTCTCTATTCATTGAGAATTCACCTTGGATGAGTTCAGTAGCTGAGTGTGCTGGGGGAATTGGGCCTGGCCAGGGGGTGCGGGACTGTGATCTTGAAGGGTGTCTTTTTGTCCCAGCTCCTCCCTTCTCTCTCTGATCCCTGGCTGCTTTGCACCAGGCGTTTTGCCTTGGTGCCACCATCTGTGGAGTGAATCCTCTGAAATGGTGAGTCAAAATTAACTTTTCTTCTAAATTATATGTGTAGAGTATTTTGTCCCAGTGACAGGAGTACAGCTAGTACACTAAACACACTTAGGCTCTTAAGATGTTCAAAATTATTATTGGACTATTCTGATAAAAAGCAATAAATCTCCCTTCAAACAGAGTTTTTCTGTCCATTTCTAGTGAAAGGACACTTACCTGCCCTCAGATTTCCCATGGCTGTTTTCCTTCTGGGAATTTTAGCTGGTAGATTCAGAGAGACCTATCAAGAAAGAGTACCTTATTAGAAATGCTTATATCAAAATAGTACAAGTAAAGTAATGATGATTTTATAGCATGAGTGACAGCTTGGTTGACAAAATTATTTTTTTAAGTCATTTTAAAGAGAGTCATTGGACTACTGGATTTCATTTGCTTATAGTTGGGACAATGGCTTTAATATTTGAGATCTACCTGATATTGAAGACTTACAATTTCATGTTTGAAAAATGCCTATCAGCTTTCCTTATAAGAAAATAGCATCATGCCAGATAGCAGGACTGAAGAGCAAATAAAAAACCTTCCTGTTTGTCTGTCTTCCTACCTCTGTGTCTTTCTATCCATAATCGATCATCTTTCTGCCCATGTACTCAACAGTCCACCCCTTTATTCATTTGCCCATTTATCTGTCATCATCCTATTAATCTCTCCATGTACTCAATTTTCTCAGTTTTTCATGCTTAAGAGGATTTTATTTATCTCTTTATTTATAAATAGAGCCTGGAAGAGAAATAACAGAGGAATGCTGAAGGTTTGTTAGATAAAAGTTAGAACCAAAGTGTCTCAACTCAATTATCTCACTTTTCATCATGTCCATAAAATATGAGCACTTCTGCTCTTCTGAAATGAACAAACAAAAATTTAATTTTCAACAAGTGACACACTATGATGAAGTTCATAAATCCCCTTTCAATACAAAAATAACACATTTAGAATGAAGACTCAATGGTCAACGCTTACCTGCACCCATTCAGAAAATTTATTCAACAAGTGCTAAAGAAGTAGCATCCTTTAATGTTCTCTAGATATAATTGATCATTAAATAGCCTGATTCTTCATTCCTGTTTACATGGAGCCTAAAGCATCTCTGTACAATTTTTTTATGACTTCTACTTTATTTATTTATTTATTGTCCTTTTGAAACAGGGTTTCACCAAGCAGTTCAGGCTGGGCTTAAACTCACTTTGTATCCAGATGGTCTCCAATGTGCACTGGTCCTCCTGTCTCAGCCTCCCGAGTGCTGTGATTACAGGTGTGTGCCACCATGCCCAGTCTATTTTTTTTAAAGGCCTGAAAATATTTAACTATTCTTGTTCTTTTTAATTTTAAGAGACTGAAAAATAGTATTAAAACAGAAAACCTACAAATGATACAGCACTTCATCAAAAAAATAATATGAATTTCACAGAATTTGTTTTATTGTGCAGTGTTGTCTTCAAATATAATTCTTTTCTTCAGGAGAAAATTTTACCATATTTTACTCTCCCTGACTTTTAATAATGATTTTCCAATATTTCAGATAGTCTACCGACTGGCAGTAAAAGTCAGCAAATACACACACCTCCGGCACTGTGCGATTAGATTAATACTTTATGTAATTAACCTCAGCATACAAAATATTTACAAAAGAGACCCAACTCCACAGACAAGAACAGATGCTCTCTTTTCTATTCAGCTTCCAGTGGCCACAGAATTGAGAGCAGAAATACACAGAATTGTTGTTTCCTCTGTTCCACAAGGTGGACCCAGGCCAAATCTGAGCTCAGCACTTGTGGCAAGACTAGACTGCCTTTGGACGCACAGACCTGGCTGAACTGTTTAGGAAAACGAACAACAGACGTTGCTTCTACTTAAGGGAATGCCTACACACATGGAGTTTCTTCACTTCTTAAATCAAACTGATCCTGGGGGGAGGCACACAGGGAGAAAACCTAGCTCCCAAGCAGAATGTGAATTTCCTCAGAATCAAGCCTGACTTGGATTTGATGCCTTGAAGTGAGGAGTCCTGGGGACAGATCTACTTCTTCCACTGGAAAGGATTTCTTTCTTGGTGAAACACATCCGAGTAGATTGTATTTTGTAATTTTTTAAGACTGTAATTTATGATGCTAAACTAAAATAGGTGCGAGCCTGTGGTGGAGGCAGCACAGTGCTGAGATGGCAGCACACTGTCTTGTAGACTCTTGTTCCTGCTGTAGCCCTTGTTTTGGATACCTTGATTTTATGATTACTTCACTGTCAGACATTTCAGTAGGCTAGTCATACCCTGAAGCCTTATGAATACACTTTCTTTTGGTTCAACTTCATTGAGATCAATGTGTGGCTGAAGAACTTTCAGATAGGAAGTAACTTATTTGTTCTCATAGCCAGTATTTGTCAGGATGTCTGTCCTTTGGGCTCTAAGGCTCTTATCCTGAACACAGCCCCTCCTTTGTCTAAGGAGCACCTAATAGAGGGAGACTGAGGCCAGTGGAGAGAGCAGGAGGGAGCAGGTCAGCAAGGCACCTGCTTGGGGCCCTTGGGAAGTGTGGTTTCTTGGGGTCACCTTTTCCAAAACCTTTTTATTTTGCCTCAGGCAAACAGGACTCTGGGGATAGAGGACACATAGGTGCATGTGGCTTTGTGACCACAGGTGATCTGACCTGAATGCTTCAGGGAACTGATACTCATCAGCTCCATCGTTTGCAAATGATCCTAGTGGTGTGGTTTTCATGTAGGATCTGATCAGAAGCATTTGTAGCATGTACTACTCTTGAACAAATTTTAATTAATTTTTTAAAAGTAGTCCTGTTATTTGTTACACCTTCTCTGGAGGCAGAGAGAAATGTGACAGAACATCTTAATTTCTGTTTTTATAACCTTTTTTTATTTAATAGGGAATGAGTAAAGAGGATCCTCTTACTGCTCATCAAACCTCTGGGTATGAGGGTTCTGCCTTTAAATTTGAAATTCTGGGAACAGTTAACACCTTCTGAGAGGGACTGAAATATGTCCTCTTAAATCACACCTTTTGGAGGGAGGAGAGTGACAGCAGAGAATCTATGCAGCCTGTTTCTCACCAGAATTTTGCTAAAATTAAATATTAACAGGAAGAGACAGGCTTTAGCCAAATTGCAGAATGTTTGTAAACTGAAAATGCATTTTCGGTAAGAGAATGCCTCTCTAGACTGGCCTGGACCTGCCATCCTAGTTGTTGAAGAGGAGCTGAAATCTGTGTGATGTTCATTGTTGTTTACTGGTCTTAATTCCTATCTCATGTCCAGGCCATTCAGAAAAGGACATGTTGATAGCTGCAGCCATGGTTTTTCTAAGTCAGTCTATGGCAGGGCACAGTAATATTAGGCAGGAATGGTAGACCCAGGTGGGCGAAAATGGGCAGCATAGCCACCCCCACTGTCCGTGGGGTGCTGGCTCATCACATGCGATACAACTTATTTTTCTTACTCACTTCTCAGTTGCATTAGCATTCCAGAGAGAAGAAGCCCAATGTGTCATCCTGAAGACTGAAGGAATTTCTTTGTGAGACAACTGGGGCCAACTTGATTATTTTATGGATAAAATAAGTGAGAGCAGAGAGACCATGAGATTCCTGGTGTTTGCAGAGTGAAGTGGTAAAGTAAAGCTTATATCTGTCTTTGTGGATGTGCTCTGTGCTCCTCTTCCTAATCCACAGCCTCCTTCCTCACTGCAAATGTCAAGGGCACTAGAGATTTCCAAGGAAAACAGCTCAGCTGAGGTTACCAGTCCAGTTATAAGTTATGAGTCTTAAGTGGACCATTAATTCCACTAAAAAGACTTTCTTTCCTGTATAATCCATGCTTTTGGCCTAATAGGCTATAAAATAAATTCATAACCATATCCTCTATTGCTTGATTAAAATAACAACTCCATAGGACTCAGGGGCTTCTGCCAAAATATGGGAACTGGATGGGCAGGGATTAAAGAAGTCGTATTTTTCTTTTCTAATTATAGTGACTCTAGGGATAAAATCTTCTTTCCTAATTATAGTGGCTCTAGGGAAGGAATCTCAGAAGAAGCCAGGACTGATCAGTTATCAGATTTCTGGGTATATCACCAAGTGCTCCCACTATTCAAACATCAGCTGGTCATGGGGAAAAGTATCCTTCAGCTTGTGAGTCTGTCAGTGAAAAAGTATGCAATTGGGCAAAGGAATGTGTTACATGGTTGTCTTAGAATGTATTTCTTCTGCTGCCTCTGGTTTCCTCCAGTTTATTGTTATTCCTAATTTCTCTGAACTCACTACTCCAATTCAGTAATTCGTGGAGATTACCCTAAGTTTTCTTGCTAAGCTTGTCTTCAGCAATTGCATTTAAAAAAATCTAACTATAGAAGTGTTCCTAGAAAATGGAAAATGACCAGAGCTGAGCTTCATCTTGGTGTGAGATTCCCTGGGGTGTTAATGGAGTCCAGGGTCCTATTTTATTGAGTGCTAACTGAATGCTGTGTTCTTAGACAAGACAAAATGAATTAATTCCATCCCAGGCCATCGAGGCCCGTTATTAAGAGCCTCAAATAATGCTCCTTCTTCACTAAGCTGCCTTCACAGTAATAATCTTCTGCAAGTTGGTGGAAGAAGTCATGAGCTCTTAGATAATAGTGCACTTCCCGTTCCCTCCAAACCCTGTCCATGAAGCCAGGGAAACATAAATGTTTTCATAGTGGCCTTGGCTTCATTCTCTGCATCATTCCAGGCTATGGGGAAGGAGAAAAGACAGAGCTAAAACATTGGCTCATTGTCTTGGGTGCTTCTTGTATGTTCTTATTTTCTTCTTTACCCCCCCCCCCAGTAATGCAAAACAGGTATTATGATTTCAAACATCAGATTCAGCTAAATGCTCCCAAAGGATCCATGCATGCTTGGATATCCCTGCAAACTGTTTTCATATGTTATCAGAAGTTTGTCAGCAGCTGAGGCCAAGGTAGAACTGCTGTGGGGGGGCTGGGGAGATGGCTCAGTGGAATAAGCGCTTCCTTGGCAAGCACAAGGGCCTGAGTTCAATCCCCGGTTCCGCAAAAAGAAAAGAAAAAAGTTACAGATTGTTTTGCCGGGCGTGGTGGCGCATGCCTGTAATCCCAGCACTAGGGAGGCTGAGGCAGGAGGATTGTTGTGAGTTCGAGACCAGCCTGAGCTACAAAGTGAGCTTAAGGCCAGCCTGAACTACACAGTGAGACCCTGTCTCAAAAAAGACAAAAAAAAAAAAAAAAAAAAAAAAAAAAAAAAAAAAAAAAAAAGAACTGCTGTGGGGAGGGGCCTGACTACCTAGCATCATCTCTTCTGTATTTCTCACCATAAGTAGGCTTGACTTTTAGTACACCTTCTTCTGGGTAGAGCTGTCGGGGCAGAGCCTGCATCTTTCTCCTTGCCCACATCTCCTCTATGCAACCCAAAGCTTAGCTCTGCCCTCATTTCTTACTGTATCTCTGCTCCACAAATTGTGCCCGTGACCTTCCCCTCACCAGTCTCAGGGCAGCTGCCTGAGGTTGTCTTTCCCAGAGAGTCTGTGCGTGATGAACAGGTCAGCTCTGCAGGGAGGCCTGATGTCAGGTTGGTACAAAAATACGAAGAACACAGAAAGCAGTAGAAGGCAAGCTGGACGCACCCACAGCCTGGAAGTTGCTGCCCTTCTACGTTGCTGGTGCCTTAGTCACACATGTGTTCACACTTTCTTGTTGAACCTAATTTGATTTACACAAGCTTCCATGCATAGAGCATGTGTGCAGGTTTGGCCAGGGAATATGAAGTTGTGAGGTTTGAACATAAGCTGTTAACTGAGCATAGTACCAGTCCTATTTCTTTTGGATTGAGAAAATTGCAACTCAGAGAAAGACAGTAACTGGTCCTACAGCCAAGGAGTACTTATGCTAGAATCCAACTGAAGCAAACTGCTCACAAGAGGTTCTCAACGGACAGAATTTGAGATGAGGGCGAGAGAATGTTCCCCATTAAACTCCTTCTCAAGAGGCCTGAGCAGCATTTTGGTGCTTTTGCTATTAGTTTTTGTCCCTTTTTCCTTACTGTGCCCTGAAGACTTGTTATTGTTTCCCCCAACTGAATCCTCTCTGAGTGGTTTGGGTCTGGTAGTATTGGGTATATTCATGGAAAATCTGAATTTTTCTTCTGTTAGTAGAGGACACCCCAGTGTAGACAAGGTGTCAGATCGATGTTTAAATAATTAAATATTCATTATTTCTTCACATAATTGAGCACCACTGTGCTCTGTGGTAAGCCAGACAACAATGTCCTGTCTTAAAAGAGCTACAGCTGACTGAAGAGAAAGACTACTTAGTAAGCTAATGGGTACTTTTGAAAGGACTGCATCTGGCCTCAGTATTCAGTTAAAAAAAAAAAAAAGTACCTTAAAAATGGTATAACATATACAACATAAAATTTACAATTTTAATGATAACTTTTAGACCATAAGGTGCTTTTTATTTATTTATATATTTATTTTTCTGTATTTTAGGGAAGGGTCTGCAGGTTGCTCAGGGTCTCACTATTAGATTGGACTCAGTGATTTCTTCTGTTTAAAGCCTCTCAATTGCTGGGCTTACAGGCGAGCACCACCACACCCAGTCTCAGCTCACCCTGAGGGTAGGGCCAGCACCACAGGCCCGGGAATTGAACACCTAGCCCCCATGCCTGCTTGCAGGTGGTTTAATCTGCTGAGCTATTTGGCTGCCCTTTTATTTTTAACAAATAAGCACACCCAAGTCCCTAATTACAACTGTGTTGGAGATAAAAGTGCAAGCGCAAGGCATGACACAGGCATGCGGCGAGCCCTAAGCCAGACTTGGTGTGCTGAGGAACCACGGTTTGAATGAATGCTGGATGGAGAGGTGGAGGGGCTGCATGACAGGCTGTTCCAGAGGTGTCCCCATGATAGGGAAGTGTGACTTAGGGGCCCTTCAGAAGGTGTTTAACTATATAGGGGATCGATGATCTTGACTTTAGGGCAAGAACACTTGGTTAGATGGCTTGATAACTCTTCTGTTCCTGAACTGTCGCTCAACAGGAGTGATGGAAGAGTTGATTTCTGGAGTTGTGATCCAAATGAAGAGCTGATTCATAAGGAATTTGGCCCTTTGATTTCCAAGCTGCTCCTGTGGACAGAAAGCCCTTCCTGAACTGAGCGATGGAGTTGAGAGGGGAGCATTTGTGGGAAGAGAGGCAGGTGTTAGACTGTGTGCAGTCATGGGCCACACGCACTCTTCCCTATTTGCTCCCCTGAAGGAAGGACAGTACACAGAAAGAACCCACTCAATCTCTAGATAGAAAAAATCAAAATGCCCAGGCAGTTCTAGCAATTGCTCAGAGTTCTCTGCACTTGCAAGAGCACTTCAGGCACATTATTACATTTAGTTTCACCATTGCTTTACATGAGGGTACTATTATCACCCTTATTTCTCTGATAAAAAAATCTAAGGCCTGAGAGCTTGTGTCTCTAGCCAATGCCCCCTCAAGGCTGTCCACCTCCGGATCTCATGCTCTTGACCATATGGTTCATGAGGTCTCTTTTGGCATATTTGGATCCAATTCCAAACTAGAGAGCATCTGGGTGGCTTCTGTCTTCTCGAGAGGTGTTTTTATGCTGCAGAATACTCTTCAGGCAACATAGCAATCCAGGAAAGTGACTTATTTTTCTTTTCTCATTTTCCATCCAAACTTAAAGATGAGATGGAGGTCTCTGGTACAGATTGGCAGGGAAGCATAAACTCCCCAGAGAGGTAAAGTCATGAATTCAAAAGTGCCATTCTTTTCTTAAAACAAAAGATAAACTCTCTGTGTACATTTAAAAAGGTTAAATCCTATATAGCTGGCCAATATTTGTTTAACTACACTAAGTGAAAGATAATTTGGTTGAGGGACCAGGGAGAGATCTTTTATTTGATCTTATTTCACATAAACCTTTGTGCACACAGAGAGGGTGAGAAGGTTCCAGAACCTTATCACAACCATCATGAGATGCCTGCTCAGGGGACCCATCATCTTCACTCCAAATGTCACTTCTTAGACGCTGATGTCAGGACCTATGGTGATAACTCAGGCTTATCCATATCAGATGCACTCAGCTGTGGGCCCAATACCTGGAGACCTGCTTAGGTAGAGATTTTGACTGCTGCTCAAACAAAAATTTGAAAACAGAAAAAATGTTGATTAAAATGCTCTGCAGTGGGGAGAGTATTTCTAATTATCTAAAATGAAAATTAGCAACTGGAAGGAATTATATTGTATCTGTCTTCTATTATACTGCATGAATACAAAGCTACATGAATAGGTGTCCAGCTGTGAGTATATCATATTCAGCAGACAAGTAACTTTTTCTCTGTGTTTGTCTGTCTATCTATCTGTCTGTCTTTCTGTCTTTCCTTGGCATACTAGGTCTTTGCATTGAGCTGCATTCCCAGGCTTTTATAATACTTTGAGACAGGGTCTAGCTAAGTCACTAATTTTTCCAGTCTTCCAGAATACTGGGTTATAAGTGTGTGTTCCCACATCTGGTTCTCATGTGTGTTTTCAAAAATAGGACATGACAGACACTATTTTAAATAAACTAGCATTCCACTAATCAGAATGATCAGTGAACCAACTGCTTGAATATTGTATTGCATATTTAGAAGGAAGAGTGAAATCTGAAAGAAAATATGTCATGCTATGGGCTATTCTGAAAAACCTCTTTGAGTATATAACCGTAGTTTGGTAGTTTGGTGGCTTCTAAATTTCTACTTTACATTTAATTTCAAAATTAATGGATTTATAATTTGAATGATGAATCAAGGTAGTGAATAGTCTGAAATTATTGAAGAGATATTGGCGTAGTTTACTAATTTATGTTTATTGAGGCAAAGAAGAGAAAACAAAAGCTTATATTTTATATATAAAGAACTTCACCAGTCAGTGGAAACAATCAGAAATGTATATTTAACACAGACTACTATTACTTAGAATTGTTGGTTCTCTTAACCTCCTAAGAAACCAAGTTCAAGAGATAAGACAGAATTTTGTTGCATAGCAATGGCTCTGGAGGCACTTGAGTGTGTTTATTAGAATAAGGAAGAGGAGGAAAAACAAGAAAAAAATAAAAGCAATAAGAGATTTTAGTGTGCAAGAGCCTAAGGCTGTGACCCGGTGGCTTGAACCTCTGACTACTATATGGGCAGGTCTCAGGCCCTTAGGAATGATTGGTCAGGGGACACCCACTGGGCAGATTTACGTATTTTAGGAAAGCTACGTATGAGACTGATCAAGTAATTACTAACTTTGGAGTGAGAGACACCTAAGTCCAAATCCTCCCTCTATCAGCACCAGAAGTTACCCAAACTAAGCATAGCTTCTTCATGGTATTGACATGTAGGTCAGGCAAATCAAGGCATATGATATGCTTAGTGTAGCACTTGGCTTACGGCACAAACCTAAGTGATATTAAACATTATGAAAGATAGAGGAAGTTGAATAGAGCAAGGAACAAAGGATTTGCCAAAGATAACCGGTTGCATCATTGGTCATTTGAGAAATTCAAATTAAAACAACACTGAGATCCCACCTCACCCATAAAGAACGGCTATCATCAAGAAGACAACCAATAACAAATGCTGGAGGGGCTGTGGGGAAAAAGGAATGCTTCTTCACTCTCGGTGAGAGTGTAGACTGGTAAAACCTCTATGGAAGTCAGTGGAGAAATTTCTCAAAAAACTAGGATTAGGGTTCCATTCAACTCAGCTATTATCCTCCTAGGTATTTTTTCCAGAAGAACTGAAAACATCATAGCACAGCAATATATGTGCACCCACATCTATAACAGCACAATTTGTCATAGCTAAATCTTGGAAACAACCCAAGTTCCTATCAAACGAGGAATGGATAAAAAAGATACAATATTTTTATACAATGGAGTATTATCCAGTTACAAAAAAGATAAATTTGAGACTTTTATAGGTCAATGGATGCAACTAGCAACCATACTCATAAGTGAATAAATTAGACCTGTGTGTGTAAACAGATTGTCATCCTACTGTAAGAACCTGAAAGAGCAGGCAGGGTCTGCAAGGTACAATGGATACTGTGAAGGGGAGGAAACTGTTGAAGGGAAGGAAGCACTGGGAAGAGGGGAAGGAGAAAGAAAGAAAGGAGAGAAAGAAAGAAAGAGAAAAGAAATATTTATTATATGTATGTATATATATATATATATATATAGGATGACTTGGTCAATTATATTGCTGATTTCTGCTGGTTTATTGAAAGGAGCAGTTAATGCTTAAATTTTTCTCTCTCCTTTTTAATTTTTATAACATTTTTGACCAATCTTACAGGTTTATATCTGGTGATGTGAACAATTAATTTGAAGACAAGAATATGCAATACAATAACCACAGTCAAATTCCACCATTTTGTCTAGTGATATTCTATATCATTTCTAATTTTGTTTTTTGTATTCTTTTTAAAAAGAAAAATTTTAAAAAGTGATTATTAGTTTCTCCACACATTCCCTTTGTTTCTTAGTACAATACTTTGCATCTACAACTTGGCACTTCTACTTTAGGAAGTCCAGCTTTTTCCAGCCATCCTTGTAGCTTGGTATGGTCTGATACTAAACCCTAACCAACACAGGGGCTTCTTAAAAAGAGGGTTTAAGCTGATCACTGCTATTTTCTCCTGGCTTCATGGTAGAAGTGCTGTCTGGTGCTTGGGCAACCATTTTTTTGACTGGGAGGAAGAACGGTAAGAATAAGAAAGAACGGCAAAATGAACAGCTGCTACTGCCTAGGAGGCTGTAACCCTGCCCTGACTCATTACCGTTGGCCTTTTCTGCTGTGCGAAGGAAATTGCTTTCTATCATTTATAAGCTATATTTTTCTTCTGTTCGTTCCATTCTGATGAGTCAAATCCTAAATGAGCTTCCAGATCCCTGAGTTTGGAGGTTCAGTTGAAATCAGATGAGACTTCGTGACTCTCACGCAGATGAGCGTCAGGAAGCGTGGAATGCCTGGTGGACGCTATTGCGGCGAGGCCCCTGAGCGCTTCCGGCTGCCAGGGCGCGCACTGTTGAGGCCCGGGCCTCTTGTTCCCTGCACGCTTCTTTTCTCTTCTGCTTTATTTTAGATGGACGGCAATTTAGGTGGTAGCTGACACTGCTGAGGAGCACAGAAGTAATTTGGAAGTTTATGCAGCACTTACAGGAGACTTTTCTTTTATGATAGGAGTAAAATAATTTCTGGGGTGAAATTTTCAAGTTTTCTATGTGCTATAATTTTAGTTTTTCCATCTGTATCAATGGTTCTAAGCCTTTGTTAAACATGACTTTCATTTTAAAAGCACCTTCAAGTGGCTTTAAGCATTGTAAAGTCCAGGGCATATCCGAGATCAATTAGGTGAGGAGCAGAGAGAGTGCGGTTTGGGCAACAGTCAGCTTCAAAATTCTCCAGCTGATCTCTGAACACAGCAGGTTGGACAGCAAGAACTTTAATTCTTACCGCTAGGGTGGCCCTAGGCTAGCAGCCCTGGGAATCTGTTGGGAATGCAGAATTTATACTCCAATCTGAATGGATTTCAGTGAACTTGAATCTACAGCCTTTGGATCTTTGTCCACAGCCTCTAGCTGTTTGTCTGCATTCCCTCATGCGTGTGGAGTTCCTTGGTGCTTACACCTCTACCCCGACCTAAGGAGACAGCCAATGTGACTGACTACAAGACCACATATTGGTCACCCTCAACACCCACATAGCACCGAGGGACGACGTTCCGAGCAGGGGTGGAACGGTGACTCCTGGCTGACCGAGCAGTAGTGCCTTCAGCCTTGTCTCAGAACTTGTTTCCTCCTATCGCGCCTTCCAGTTTCCTTCACTTCTGCCTTGAACTTGAAGACTTCCCCAGCACTGCTGTTAGGCTGCCTTTGCCAGCCATGCAATGGCCGTATCTCTTTTTATCGGGCGATTCTGGTGAATAGTGCTAAATGACTATGACAATTACAGCAACAACAACCGCAAGTTGTAGAGATAGTTGTTTGAATTCTATTGTTATTAGGTGATTTGATTGTGAACCAGGGCCTGTTTGCTCTCTGCTCTGAGGCAAGAAAAACAGTATTTCTAAATGTGATAGAAGCTGTTATGGCTTGTGTCTAGCTGTCTCCCCAAAGCCTCATGCAGTCGTGGGGCAGGCTTCTAGAGTTTGTGATTAACTCATGATCCACTGGGATTATGAGTGCGAGCACTACACCCATCCCGGGGCAGATAGCTTGAATGCAGTTTAAGGGAGACAGACTGGCTCTCTGTAGCCACTGTTTCTGCTACTTCTGCATTTTACTCTCTCTGCTCTTTACTGCCACCGTGAAAGGTTGCTCTCTGCCATGTGCTGCTCTCCTTTGGAGCCAGCTGAGTGTGGACTGAAACGTCCACTGACAGTGAGCTAAATAAACCTTTCCTTCCTTCATCTGGGTGTTGGGTATTTGTCCCAGAAACCAGAAAAGAGTGACAGAAGCGCTCTTCCTGGTCAGAAAGAATTAACTGAAGACACATGGCACCCAGTTCTAAGGTGGATGACCTTCTAGACAGGCAGCCTGGTAAGAAATATTTACCTCGACCTCCTGCATTGTATAGGTGGGTAACACACACACACACACACACACACACACACACACACACACACACACACGTTTCTTGTCATTTTAAAAGCATGGATTATCCTTCTAGCATCCTGGAAAATCAAAGCAAAGCTGTGTTCTTCTGAGGGAAACAAGCAGTAGGACTTGCAAATTGTAGTCTGTCCCGGACAGTCACCTGTCATGCTACAGGGGAGAGGAAGCTGAGGGGAAGGAAGACTTGGTACGTAGAGACAGAGAGGAATAAACCAACCTTGATTCGTTCTTACTGCATACAGGATACCAAGGACCTGCCAGAGAACTGACTTGCATGAAAAGCAAACAACTTACTTCACAGTAAGATGAGGCAGATGACCCTTGGGAGAGGAAGGCCCTGGGGCATGGTCTGGGCCAGTGATAGGGAAACGTTTAGGGACTGAGTGCCAAACTGCACCTCAAATCCTACAGGTGCCAGAGGGTGCCCCCAGTGCTCTTGTTGGTCTTAGCTGTCCAGGGCATGCTGCTGGTTCTCTTTCTGAGAATACTGTTACAAGACTGCTTGCATTGCCTCTGTCCTGTTGTTCTAGATGCTTCCAAAGTCTGTTCTTGGGAAAAGAAGAGTTTCCTAAAGTACCATCATAGTCTTGTGAAATTATAGATAGCCTGGGAGAGCTCTGGCCCTCAAGGCAGAACACTGTGTCTCTGCCTGGTAGGCTGGGCAGACCCTGGGCTCGAGGGGGCATCTGACTGGTGGGGCTGAAGCACCTTCCCCCCCTCCACCTCAGGAGATCCATATTAAGAAACTTTGCCCTCTCTGAACTGGGAGGTTTTTATGCATCACCCCCAAATCAGGCAACCAGGTACACTGTGGACCAAAGTCTGGTGACTACCACAGGGTTTATTGAATTCTTTAACTCTTAGATTGTCAAGTTTTTGCTTCTGATTATTTGTGTTTCAGATCTAGTTCTCTCTGACCTGGAAGTTATTGGGTCCTGGAGACCATTTATTTTGCTGCCTTTCAGGGAGTAGGAGTAACTTTTGCCTTCCTTTTGCCACTTGTCAATCTTTTTTTTTTTTTTTTTTTCTTTTCTTCCTGTTTTTGCAACTTTTGGCTGCTGCACAGGACCCGGGAATGACTCATAGGGGTGATGCTACCACCTCCCTCCAACCCTCTCATGTAATTACTTCCTCTGGCAACTCGTACTTTTACAAACATACTCTGGATCCCCACCAGGGCCGCCTCACAAAGTGTTCTTTTTAGGGAATCACAGAACAATAACAGGATACAGCCCTGGCCTTTCTCAGAACCTTTTCTTTGTTTAATATTTCAACCCTTCTTCCCCTACAAAGCTTTTCCCAATGGAACTGACTTACTAAATCTAGTTCAGTACAATAAGGCAAAGTTAGTTTTCTACACAGAACGTGATGGAAGTTGATCCAAGTTAATGACATACAGCCTATTTCTTTCATGCACTACTTCTACTGGCTATTTCATGTCACATGTGTGGCTGTTACTTTTTCCTCCGTGATGTCACTGGTGTTACTAGCGTGTGTGGGGTCACATAATTGGTGGTGTCACGAAAGCCTCAGAGAGACAGGAAGAGGATTCAGACCCGGGAGGCTGTGTCTGGGTACCAACAAGTTCCCGTGTCCTTATGTGCCTCTCTTTTCTGAGGAAATGGAAGTTTGGGGCTCTCTTCAGGGCTCAGTGTAGGCGTGGCCATTTTTTGAGAAGGGTTAAAGATTTTGGGGAAACAGTTGGAACTCGTCAACGACACCATTTCTGTCCATCAGCCGGAGAGTGCTTGAGAGTCCTTGTCGGCCAAGACTAAGCTTTTGGGACTAAGGGCCATTTACTTACTCCTCACTTTTAAAGTTTTAAACATTATGATATAATACTTATAGCATTGACCAAATTATCATTGCTATTTGTTTCTCAATAAAAGAAAACAAAGGAAAAAAAAGAAAAGTAATACATTTTATTTCCTCAAATTGTTAATGAATTTTGTGATCCAATTTAGCCATTTCAAATATTCATTCATTCATTCATTCATTTGCTCATTCAACAGTAATTATTAAATCTCTACCACATGCTAAGAACTGTTGTCCTCACGGGGGTGCTGTGGACAGACTGGTCCCTTCATGGTGAGTACCATAGTGGTCACCAAAGGACAAAGTCACTATGAGTGGTGTGGTGAGGCTCATGAGGGCAAGCAGTGGGGGTGAGGTGTGTGCTGCCGTAAACAAGTGGAGCAGGGGGCCTCTCCAGGAGCAGACACAGGGGAGGCTGGCCTTACGGAAACACGTTTTGCGTTCCCCACCTGCCTCATGGATTGGCTCCCTGCTTTCACAGAGGCTTTACACTGAACTACAGCACTGCCACTCCCTGAAAAGTATACTTTTCCTCATACCCATTCCCACTATTACCTGCCCTTATGGCATCCATCCCTTTTTATTTTCTTCCTCTTATCTAACATTAGTCTTCCTACTTTCTTGTCTTTTTTTAAAGATTTCCAGATACTAGGGAGAATATGTGATATTTCTCTGAGTCCATCTTATTTTGGTTAACACGGTGGTCTCCAGATCCACCCATTTTCTTGCAAATGACAGGTTTGTTCTTTGTTATGACTGGAAACACTCCACAGTGCACATAAACCATATTTTAGTTATCCAGCTGTGCTGATAGGCATTGAGTAGGCTCTCTATCCTGGCCATTGTGAATTGTGTTTTAGGCATTGCTATAGTATTCTGACTTTATTTTTTTTTATTTCTTTGTAAGTTTCATTTTATTTTAATTAGTAGACTTTCTTTTGTATTTTAGGGAAGGGTCTACAGGATGTTCAGGGTCTCACTACTAGATTGGACTTGTAGTGATTTGCCTGTTTACAGCCTCCCAAGAGCTGGGATTACAGGTGAGCACCACCATGCCCTGTCTCAATTGCTGTCTCAGTGAGCCCTTGGGGTCAGGGCTGGCACAGCAGGCCTGGTGATTGAAACCCTGACTGCTGTGTCTGCTTGCAGGTGCTTTAATCTGGTGAGCTATTTGCAAAAAAAGGAGCATATAGTATAGACTTCCTATATACCCTTTTTGTCTCCACAGAATATCCTATATCAGCAGCAATTTGAATTGCTGTATTACATTTTGTTATAATTAATGATTATATCCAATATCATCCAGTCAATGAAGACAGTTAATATCAATATAGATAGATTATTTTTAAATAACTTCTACAGTTTACATTAAATTTGCTTTCCTATGTTGTGTTGTATCGACGTCTTTCTATAGACATTGATATACACCACTGTGTATTCACAGCTACAATATAACACAGAATAAAGTTCCCCATGCCTTACCTATGTGTGTTGTTGACTTTAATTTTACTGTGAGTATGGCAAGTATTTTGAGATCTTTGAGGCACTTCCAGCTTTTTATTTATTTAGCATTTTTAATTTTTATTTATTATTATTGTTATTTTTATTGAAGAACAAATAGCAATGAGACAGTTTCAAGACAAATTAACAGGACAGATTCAATAAATTAATACATTGTAAAATGTTTTCGTAATG
>PVKA01014417.1:0-23898 GCA_004027165.1 Ctenomys sociabilis
CCGCTGGCACAGGTCCTTCCCCCTGCAGGTGCAGACTTTCTAGCTTCCACCACTGATCTTTGGGCCTTCCCAGGGCAGTTCCTTCATTCAGACTTACATGAGACATTGTCCTGGGCTCTAGACCTCCAGCTGGACTCATGCGGGACATTGCATGGGCTCAGCTGGATTCTTTGGGTCCCTAGTGTGTGGACAGATCTCCTACACTCTCGCATTTGACTCTTCGGGTGAATATTAGAAAATAATCTAATAAGTTATGAGTCCTTCACTAAATCTCTTCCCTTGCCAACCCTGACTGCAGCAGTGTCTTTCCTGCTTCTCAGCCCAACAAAGAGACGCATGAATGAGAGGCCATTTGGGCTGAGCATCACAGTTTCTTCCAGGCTTCAGATCTATCTGTACATCAGACGATTCACAAAAAAGAGAAGGCTTTTCCGTGTCGCAGGTGCGGCAGCTCCTTCACACCCAAGACAAGCCTGGGACCTCAGGAGAGAATTCATGCCAGAGAAACACACGCACCCAGGAGGCGTCCACCAGCCCTCCACACTATCATCACTAGAGGATTCACAGGAAAATCAGTCTGCAGATTGGGCCCCTCTGCACCGGAAGCGTCCTCAGTATTCATATACTTGTTTATACAGTACTCATCAGTTTTTGAGGGGTTTGGGGTTGTTTTTTTTGTTTTTGTACCAGGAATCAAATTCAGGACCAGGTACCTCTCCAGGCAGACACTGTGCTCTGCTATTTCCCTGGGCCATTCTTCTGGTTTTCATTTTTCTTTCTTTCTTTCTTTCTTTTTTCTTTATACTGGGGATCAAACTCAGGACCTTACATTTATGAGGCAGGCACTTAGATCACTAAGCTATCTCGCCTGCCCCCATTCTTCTGTTTTTTTTTTTTTTTTTTTTTTTTTGCTGAGACCAGATCTTACTAGGTGGCCCAGGCTGGCCTTGAATTCACTGTAATCCTTACCCTTGGACAGTACATCATGCATTATCCTAATTATGCTCTTTTATTTATATTCTCACCACACTAAAATATGTAAGGCTCGAAAGGGCCAGCCTGATAGCTCAGTGGACTATAGGTCCGCTTCTGCTTCAGCAGAGTGCAGCGGCCGGGGTTCGATTCAGGGCGTGCTGTGCCAGCCCTGCCATTGGAGCGTGCTGAGCCGCGGACTGAGACTGGGCATGGTGGTGTGCACCTGTAACCCTGTGCGTGGCTGAACACAGGAGAGTCCTACAAGTAGGATCTACATAGTGAGATCCTACAGACCCTGTCCTAAATACAGGACAAAAATAAAATAAAATATGTAAGGCTTGGGCCAGCAAGATCACTCAGCGAACTAAAACACCTGCTTAGACAAGCACAGGGACCGTGGTTCAACCCCCCCCCCAGCACCACAAGCCGCACCAGCCCTGCCCCCAGGCGTAGTGGTGCATACCTGCTATCCCAGGCCTTGGGAGGCTAAAAGCAGGAGGATCACAAGTCTGAGCTGCATAGTGAGACCCTGAAGCAACCAAATATAAAGGGTCGGGGAGATGGCTCAGTGGAATAGGTGCTTCCCTAGCAAGCGCAAGGGCCTGAGTTCAATCCTCGGTTCTGCCAATAAATAAATAAATAAAATATGTAAAACTCACGGGAGCATGAAACATAGGAGTTGGTGCATTAAAGTATTCTGAGTGACTACCTGGGCATGGTGGTGTATGCCTGTAGTCCCAGCACTCAGGAGGCAGAGGCAGGAGGATCACTGTGAGTTCTAGACCAACGTGGGGTACAAAGTGAGCTTAATGCCAGCAAGACCCCTGTCTCAAAACACACACACAAGAAAAGTCTCCTGAGTGCCTGAAAATGTGACTGATATTTCACATCTTGTAATTATCTGGTGAATAAACATCAGTCCCTGTCATCTTTGTTAAGGGGACGAAGCCGGGCGTGGTGGCGCATTCCTGTAATCCCAGCACTGGGGAGGCTGAGGCAGGAGGATTGTTGTGAGTTCAAGACCAGCCTGAGCTACAAAGTGAGCTTAAGGCCAGCCTGAACTGCATAGTGAAACCCCGTCTCAAAAAGACCAAAAAAAAAAAAAAGGGGAGGGATGCCCAGATCAGATCTGTCTTTTGACTGTGGACAGAATGAGGAGACTGCGGAAGAAACCCATAGAGGAAAGGATGGGGGTGGAGCCGGGGCCCGCACGCCTCATCCCAGCATTCTGAGAGGCTGTGACAGGAAGATCTCTAGTTTGCCAGGGAAGCGCTTATTCCGCTGAGCCATCTCCCCGGCCCCAAAACAAGTGGTTCTATAAAACAACAAACTAATAATAATTTAAAAAAGAAAAGCCAGCCGGGCGTGGTGGCGCAGGCCTGTAATCCCAGCACTCGGGAGGCTGAGGCAGGAGGATTGTTGTGAGTTCGAGACCAGCCTGAGCTACAAAGCGAGCTTAAGGTCGGCCTGAACTGCATAGTGAGACCCTGTCTCAAAAAAGACAAAAAAAAAAAAAATAAAATAAAATAAAAAAAATAAAAAAGAAAAGCCAAAACAGCACCACATGAATGACGCCAAGGTCTGCTGCCAGCATGAGCGGTAGCTAGGCTACCCTGCATCTTAGCTGTAGAGGTCTCCAAGCACCTGGATGTCTGAGTACTACAAACTGAATCGGGGAAACAAATTTCTGGGGCAAAAAAAAAAAAAAAAAAAAGAGCCGGGCATGGTGGCGCATGCCTGTAATCCCAGCACTCGGGAGGCGGAGGCAGGAGGATTGTTGTGAGTTCGAGACCAGCCTGAGCTACAAAGTGAGCTTAAGGCCAGCCTGAACTGCATAGTGAGACCCTGTCTCAAAAAGACAAAAAAAAAAAAAAAATTTCTGGGGCAGCTGTCCTCAACCATGGCACCTCTTCTCAAAGCAAAATTGTTTATTTTGTTGCAATTCTGGGGTTGAAACCAGGGCCTGCCACTGAACTATATTCCCCAAAGGGACAATGTTTCCAGTGATTCTCTCAGTATGTTGTGTACGCTGGCTGGAATAGGATCCTCTTGTCTCAGCCTCCTGAGTGCTGAGAACGCAGATACCGGCTACTGGGTCCTGCTGGAATAAAGATCTTTTTCTCTCTCTTTTTTTTTTTTTGTGGAACCAGGGATTGAACTCAGGCCGTTGCGCTTGCCAAGGAAGTGCTTATTCCACTGAGCCATCTCTCCAGCCCCTTGGAATAAATATCTTTGAGTAGCATTTTTACTGGATGGAATACAGATATAACCAAACAAGCCATGAATAAAGGTGGCAGTTGGCCTCTTCCCTAGACTCTGAGCCACTGGGGCGGGCCCTGAGAACACAGGCAGCTATGCACTGCTCCTTCCTGGTGGCCTCAGTGGGCAGCAGAGCCCCAGGAGAAACCATCTCTTCTGTGAGGGCTCTGGGAAGAGGACCTGCACTAGGCGGCTGGCAGGGGGCAACTTCCCTAAACTCCCTGCAGCCCTAAGTCCGCACTGCTCCCTGGAGGCCATGCCTGCTGGGACACCTCAGAGAGCTGATCTTGCCCTCGAGGGAGGACCCAGAGTGATGCCTCCTTGGATGGATGATTAATTGGTTGATTCACTGATTGATTGATTTAGACAGGGTCTCACTATATAGCTCTGGCTGGCCTTGAACTCACTAAGTCGCCCAAGGTCACAAAAAATCTCACCACTCTTAAATTCACTGAGATCATCACACTCCACCCTCAGGAAGGCTGGGATTTCAGGCGTGTGCCACCCGTGCACACACTTATTGAGAAACTGATAAACTACTTTCTAAGGGCTGGCCAGATAGCTCAGTGGACTAAAATGCCTGCACAGCAGCTGGGGTTCAATCCCTGTATGCCATGCCCACCCCAGCCCTGGCCCCAAGGTGCACTGAGACAGCGACTGAGACTGGGCATGGTGGCACATGCCTGTAATCTCAGCACTTAGGAGGCTGAAACAGGAAAATCACTGTGAGTCCCATATGTGTAGCGAGACCCTGTAGACCCTGTACTAAATACATACAAAACAAAATAAAATAAAAAATAAAACTACTTTCCAAAGCCCTGGCACTCTTTTAAATTCCCATAAGTGGTATATAAAGGTTCCTGTCTCTCCACCAATATTCATTACTGTCTCTTTGACAATATCCATCCCGGGGGCATGAAATTGTATCTCATACTCCTTTTGATGTAGATAGATTTCCTACTGACTAGTGATGTTGAACATCTTTTCATTTACCCACTGGCTATTTGTACATCTTGTGTAGAGAGATGTCTAGTGTTTTTCTTCGATCATTTAAAATTGTGTAACCTTAGCCAGGTGCAGTAGAGGCACACCTGTAATCCTAGCACTCAGGAGGCTGAGGCAGCAGGAGCACATAAATTGAAGGCCAGCCTGAACTACGCTGTCTTAAAAAAGAAAACTGTATAACTTTATAGACCGGCTGCACAACTCTGAGACCCTGTCTCAGTATTTTTCGTTCCTTTGTTTTTGTTTTTGTTTTTTGTCTTTTTGAGACAGGGTCTCACTATGCAGTTCAGGCTGGCCTTAAGCTTACTTTGTAGCTCAGACTGGTCTTGAACTCACAACAATCCTCCTGCCTCAGCCTCCCGAGTGCTGGGATTACAGGCATGAGTCACCACGCCCGGCTTGTTTTGTTTTTTTGAGACAGTCTCCCTACATAGTCCAGGCTGGCCTTGAACTCACTGTATCTCAGGCTGGCCATGAACCATGGGTAATGCTCCTGACTCAGCCTCCGGAGTGCCTTTTTGTTTGTTTTTTGCGGACCCGGGGATTGAATGAATGCTGGGATTGTAGGCATCAGTCACTATAGCCAGGTCCCATCTTACTTAAAAAAAACTTCAGCCAGGTGTTTTGACACAAGCCTGCATGTTCAAGGCATACCTCTACCACATAGTGAGACCCCCCTCAAAGCATAAATAACCAAAACCGCTTTAAATTGTAAAAATCATTTGCCTTTAGTCTGGATTGGAGAAAGGAAGGAGGAGGTAAGGAGCAGTAGGGGAGGGAGAGGCTGGAGCGGGACCTAGGGACACATCAGTCCCTGTCATCTTTGTTAAGGGGAGGGATGCCCAGATCAGATCTGCCTTTTGACTGTGGACAGAATGAGGAGACTGCGGAAGAAACCCATAGAGGAAAGGATGGGGGTGGAGCCGGGGCCCGCACGCCTCATCCCAGCATTCTGAGAGGCTGTGGCCGGAAGATCTCTAGTTCGAGCCCAGCCTGGGCAACTTGGCCGGGGGAGGCGCGCGGCCCGGGCGCCCCGCGTCCCCCGCTCGGTGCCGCCGTCAGCGGGGCACTCGCGCTCCTGCCGCCCGGGGCCGCCCGGGGCCGGAACTCTCCGACCGCCGCCGCGTTCGCCCCGGGACCCCTCGGGGGAACCCCGGCTCCGTTGCTAAGGGGCGGTCCCGGAAGTGACGCGCCCGGGGTTTGTTGACAGCGGAGGCGGCGGTGGCTGCCCGCTCCTAATCGTAGAAGCCGGATCGGGGGAGGGGCCGGGCCCGGGACCCAGCACCTGGCAGCTCAGCCCAGCCGGCAGCCCACGGGGCAAGGTAACAGCCACGGGGTCCCCGTCGTGACGCCCTCCCCCGGGCGCCAGCCCTCGGCCGCCCAAGCTCCGCCCCGCCGACCCCAGTCTCCGGGACCCCGGCCCTGGAGCGACGAGCTCCCAGCCTCAGAGGCGCCGTGGCTCCAGCTGCTCCCGGGCCCGGTCCTGCGCTCCTCCTCGCCGACGAAGCATCCTCCCGGTTCCCGAGCGCGGAGGGCGGCCCCATCCCAAGGTAGGTCCCGAACGCCGGGCCACGGGTGTACCTGCGTCCCCTACTTCCCGCCTGCCTCCGGGGCCTAGGCATTGCCGCTGCAGCCCCCTGCAGGCTGGGCTCACCTCGGTCGGGGCTCAGAGGGCCCATTCCTCCACCTCTGTCGCCGGGTCTGACCGCCGTGCCTTGAAAACTGAGCTCCCTTCCTGCAGAAAGAAAATGACGCTCCGTTGAGCGCCCCTACAAGATGGGGGCTCGATATAGGACTGGGAAGACCAAGCTCTGCCCCTCCTACCTGTTGGATGAGCTGAAGTTATCCCAGGGCCCTGCAGCTCAGGGATAGCTTGGGATTTGGGTGGGTCCCAAAAGCGATGACAGGGAAAGCCACCGGGTGGGAAAGGGAGGGGTGGGGTTGCACCCTAAAGGCTGGAGAGCCCGATAGGTGAGTTGAAAGTGAAACTAACTCTTGGGAGTGTAACTTGGTTTGGCTGCCCAGGAGCTGACCTGGACTGCCCCTCTTTACCTGTGTGGCTTGGAGCGAATTGGGTTTTAAGGGCAGGAGAGACCTGAAGCTGGAGAAAAGCCTCCTCTGTTATGGTTCCCTGTTTGGTGTGCAAACCGGTTAGAGGGTGCATGGGGCACAGCTTTGAAGGAGCACACAGGAGGTTGGTCATGTTTTAGAGTAGTAGGTGGCCCTCAGGGAAGAGGGTCCCTCCATTTCAGTTCATTTGGCAAATAGTAAACATGCAAGGCGTATAGTAGTAATGAGTGCCACGGAAGAATGAGCCACAGAGGTCTGTGGGGGAGCCAGAGACTGAGGCACCTTTTCATAAAAGGCTGTGGAGAAGGTGATGTTTGACAGATGCATGAGGGAGCCAGCTGTGCAGCAAGCGGGTGGCAGAGCATTCATCGGCAGGTGCAAAGGTCCTGAGGTCTGCTTAGTGGTTTTAAAAATCAGCAAGAGAACAGAGCGTGGTGAAGGAGGCAAGGAATAGTTGGCAAGGAGGTCAGGACAGTTGGAAGCAGATAACGGAGGGGAGCGTGTCAGGGGCTGAACATGGTCATGGGGGTGGGTAAAGGCCACCCTTTCAGAATTTGCTTGTCCAAGTGTCTGGTGGCTGGAAAAAATACAGATTTGTTTTAGATAACAAGTGGCCATTGTCCTCTGGCTTTGGATCCTAAGTGCCCTTTTCTCATTTTTATAACAACCATTGATGAAATAAGTACTCCCCCCACCACCAAAGACAGCCTTAGAGCACTGTGGGACATGTAGTCGGCTACCTCTCCCCGTGGGTGTGATGACGTGGGCCGGAAGTCTTTGTTTCTGCCAGTCTTCGCATTTGTAAAATGCAGTTGTTGAGCAAAACGGGAGCATGCATGGAGGAGCTAAGCTTCGGACTTGGCTAGTAGCTTGTGCTCAGGTATAGCAGACGCAGTGGTGACAACAGTGTGACAATCAGGAGCCCTCTTCGTGTGTGTCACAGAGTCGCTGCTTCACCACCAGCTCTGGCTGCCTCCCCAGGTCTAGTAAGACTTGGGGGGAATGTTGGAGGAGGCTCAATAGAAGCTTCCTAACACCTCCGGTTGCGCGTCTTACAGGGAGGGCGGGGACTTGCAGTGGAAGGCGATGTGGAATTTTGAAAAAGACCCACTACATCTCCATTCTGTCATCTAAAATCGGCAAAACGGATGCAGCTTGGCAACAGCTAGGGAAGGACAGTGGATGCTGGGCCCAGAGATGAAACGGGGGCCTTGGAGCTGGGCCTCCACAGGTGGAAGCTCTGGATACCCGAAGTGCGTGGTGGCAGCACAGAGGATCTCTTCCTCATCGCCTGATCACTAGCTGCATGGCAGCTGGGCTAAAGGGCTTGAAAATAAAAGATCCAGGAGCTGAAGAGATGTCTCAGTGCTACAGCACTTACTTATCTGGAGTGCTTGAGGGCCTGGGTGCAGGCACATGAAAGAGAGAAAGGAAATGAAATGCCCAAGCTCCATGCAGGCTGGCCTCAAACTCGTGGTGAGCCTCCTGCTTTGGCCTCCTGCATTCAGGAAGCCCTTAGGAAGGGGGCTGACCTTAGCTCTGAGCTTTTCTGCTTGGTTTCTGCACCTCACTTGTCCTTGGTCCCTCAGTTGTGAGTTCAGAGACCGCAATGGGTCATCTGTTCAGAGTGATTTAGCAAGTAACATTGTCCCCACAGGCAAATGCTAAGGACCCACTCTGCTTAGAATTTTTTTTTTTTTTTTTTTTACTACAGGGTCTGCAGGGTCTCACTACACAGATCGGACTTGTAGTGATCCTTCCCGTGTTTCAGCTATCTAGCTATCTAGTGGCCCTTGCTTAGCAGTTCTTTACCACTCCGCTGCTGTTCTTACATGGCCTCCTCAGCAGCCCCATGAGGTGAGGGCTATGCCCAGCACAGTGAGAATCTGAGGTTGGAAAACCATGCCTGGGGCCCTCGTGGAGCTCTGGCTCCTTTGCCATAACTGTCCTGTCGCACTCTCTGTTATGGAGTGTGTTCATGGGTCACACAGAGTTAGGTCCTTGTCTCTGGAAGCTTCCTGTCCTGTGACAGAATGAAATGACAGCTGCCCATGGTATCTTCCCCAGCCATACCAGATCCCTTGCTCGTGAGCTCCAAGGACACAAGGAGGTATGGGGACACAGCAGGGGCTTAGGCATAGAATGTGAAGCTGAGGCAGAGAATCAGGCACTACGGGGACCCTTGGGCACGTTTGTGCTCAGCTTTGACCCTTAGACTTTTCCTTGGGGAAAGAAAAGCATCCCATGTCCTCCAGAGGTTCTCTGTGGCATCTCTGGGATCATGCCTAGAAAACTCCAAACAGTGAGTCTTTAACTTGGAATGAAGACAGTAGCTGAATCTGTGCTTATTCACTCTTGGTCCATGGTGGATGGTTGTAAGCTGCAGATTGTAACTCCTGGCCACGCATGGTTGTGCACACGTGTAATCCCAGTGCTCCAGAGGCTGAGGCAGAAGAAACAATGTGAGTTTGAGGCCAGTGTGGCCTACATACCCAGCGAGAGCCTGTCTCAAAACAAGACACTCCCACCCCCAAGAACTCCTGCTTCTGCTGGAGCCTGAGAGAAAGCAATGAGTTAACAAGTATTGAGCCCTGAGCAAAATCCTTAGCAGACTTGGCACCCAGCGTGAAGTGATCATTAGTGAGTTCAATTGCAAAATTAGAACCCAAGCTGGTTCCAAGCCTACCCTGGCACCCCCAAGGGCTTGCATGCTCTCTCTCTCACTTGCGTTCATGATATTTGTTGTTTATTTATCAAGAGAGGCGGCACCAGCAGCCACCTCATGGAGCTCTGCATTTGACCCTTGTTTCATTTCGGCATCTTCTGCCCCTAACCTGTCCTGCCCTTTGGTCTCTGCAGACACCTCAGGCAGGCGATCTCTGAGTCTTACCTGTGCCCCATGTCCCAAGAACCCTGGCATCGCCCCAAGCCCAGGCCCAGTGTGGCCTGTGATCTGTTCCGCCCCAGGAAGACTCCAGCCTCTGTAAATAGGGAATTTGTCTGGTCTCCCACTTCAGTGATTAGCATTTCATGCCTGGACACTGCTCCAAAGCCCAGGCCTGGCTCCCCCACCCTCCTGTCCCCTGGGTGCCAGGACACTGGAGTTGTGGGGCGGGAGGTCCCCTGCTTCTCCTCTGGACCGCTGCTCTTTTTCCCTGTCTTGCTTGGCGGGATGATGGATGGGCTGGAGTACCTGGCTGGTGAGAAGTAGGCCTGGCCTGAGGTATTGGTCCCTTTTCATCACATTGGAGGTCAAAGCAAATGGGCCAGCTATCTTGACCTCCGACTGCCACGGAGGCCGTTCCCACAGCAGCGAACCTGTGCTGTGCTGGATGCCACAGCCTCGTGCGTGGCTGCGTGGGGCCGCCAGACAGTTTCTTCCCAGCTCTCAGGCTGGGGGAGGGGCTATGGATAAATTGTTATGCAAACGATTAATTCACTCCGAGTAGTGGGTGCCAGGACTGGTTGTTTTATTGTCTAAATAAGAGACTACTAGGGAAAGTTCAGCAGTCTGCAGACACTAACATGGAGGTGGCGGCTTCTCTCTCCTCTCCCACGGTCCCCTTCCCCAGGATGCTCTGTGTGTGGAGGGATCTAGTCAGAGGACCTGCAGGAAGAGGATTCTCCCCATTCAGTGGTCTGTGAAAATCAGTGTCTCCCCTCCTAGTTCCTAGGACTCCAGATGGCTGGTGGGAGGTCTGAAGCCGCTCAGACACAAGCAGCAGGGTGTTCCAGCCCTCAGGCCTCTTGACCTCAGTGCTAAGATGTGGATGGCTCCTTCCTCCCCGTCTTGTTCCAGCCCCAGGCAGCTGCTTGGCACTGGCATAGGGAAGTCAACAAATGGTACCCTTTGCCCAGTTTGCCTTTTGGGGGCTTTGGAAACTGGCACGCTGGTCTCCTCTGCCCAAGGACCAGAGCAGGGGCACCAGCTTCCCATGCCCAGCCTGCAGGCTTGCCCTCCGCAAATCCTTTGTCACCCCAGCCACTGGCATTTGCTGAAGTGGTCAGGCCCCAGGGCACTCAGGCGCCCTTTGCTCTTAGCCAGCATTGCTGGATCTGGGCACACGGCCCGAGTGTCCCCTACCCCCCTCGCAGCCTGCGTGTGTCCTCCTTCCCAGGGGCTGTTCCCTGCTCCTACCACTAGCTCTCAGGACTCAGCTTCAGGGTCTCCCTGAAGTGTCACCCCAACTCCCTGAAGTGTCACCCCAACTCAAGATACAGTCTCACTATGTAGTTGGGGCTGATCATGAACTCATGAAGAAGACCTTTCAACATCGTGTGTCTGTGTGCGTCTTAGGTGTGTGCCTGTCACCCCACAGAGCCCAAATGTTCTGGGAGGCCTGGACCTTGCCAGTTCTGCTCGAGGCTGGAGCACAGGGCTCAGGAGCTGGTTGCTGAGTGTGCAGGCCCAGGAAAGCCAAACCAGGGAGGAAGCCTGCTGACTGCAGTGGCATCAGGACACTTGGGAGTTGGGGGGCTCCAGAGGAAGTTGTCTTGTTACTGGGACACAGGACCAGCTGAGCAGGAGGCAAGTTCAAAGGCAGTGTGTGCCCGAGGCTTGGTCAGGACCTGCTTCCTGGCGGAAGGAGCTGGTGTGTGCTGGGGGTGGGGCTGGATGTTCAGAGGAGAAATTGACTAACCAGTTGAGTTCCAACTGGCCCAGCTGAAGAGGACCAGCAGAGCAGCAGTCTGAAGGTGAACTGGCCTAGGGCCTCCTGCCAGGCCAGTTGGAGAAGGGATCCCAGGAGACCGAGAGCCTCCTGGCAAGCTGCTGCCTATCCAGGGGCCTGGAGTTCTCATGGTTCTGCAAGGAGAGGCCTCCTTGCAGGAGACACTGCCAAGTGCTTGAAGGTGTGGAAGTAGAGGAAGGTGAGATGCCAGGCCAGGGTGTAGGCTTTCCACTTACCCTACATTCCCTTAAGGGTGTCATTGACTGGAGAAGGTGGTGCAATGGGCATCGTGGGAGGGCCCAGACCAGGGGCTGGGCTACGACAGACCCTACTCTGTGTGGGGGTCCTGTGGGGTACAAGAGAACAAAGACAATGTGATGAGAATTACTGTCTTATCCAGGTGTAGTGGTGAGCACCTGTAATCCCAGCACTTGGGAGGCTGAGGCAGGAGGATTACCATGTGCTCAAGGCAGCATGCTGAGCTACAAAGTGAGTTTAAGATCAGCCTGAATTACATAGTGAGACCCTGTCTCAAAAATAAAGTTGGGTTCCCTGGCAAATGCAAAGGCCTGAGTTCAATCCCTGGTTCCACCAAAAAAAAAAAAAAAAAAAAAAGGAGAGAGAAAGAAATAAAGTTGGAAATAGAGACACGACACCTACCTGGAAAGTCCAAGATCATGAGTTCAATTTCCAGCCCCCGCACCAAAAAAAAAGGAAAAGAAAAAGTGGCCATCTTGTTCCTTGACTGATTGCTAACGAGGTCCAGATATCATGCTAAGCCCTTTCCATATTGTCCTGTATAACCATCACAGTACTGAGAACAGGGGACCATGTTGTCCGCTTTAGAAAAGAAGACCTGGAGGCACGGAGAGGTGAGGATGCTTGCCCAGGGCCACCTGCTCTTTAGTGGTGGGGCCGTGGCTGGAGCCAGGTCCACCCTCCAGAAGTATCTGAGCAACTCCTATGGGTGCTGGGCCCCCCCGCTCCTCGTCCCCATGCAGTGCTGTGGGTGCAGGAGCCAGGAGCCCTCTGGAAGGTGGTGCCTCACGGGCTAGGACAGCAGCTCTAAGTCCCGATGTGCCTCATGTCACCTCCCTGACTGATGGGACCAAAGCTCATGCAGGCTATGCTGAGCCCCAGCGGAGCGATTCCCCAGCACAACCTCTCAGACCCACTGGCCCCATGAGGAAACAGATCTGGAGAGCCTGCGGTAGTCAGCACGGGTCTGTCTGACCATAGAGCCTGCGCTTTTGCCCGTTTGTGATGGGCTGTCTGTATAGCCCAGACTGGCCTTATACACGTGCTGAACCTCCTGTCTCAGCTTCCCTGGTGCTGAAATTACAAGCACATATAAGCCTGTGCATTTTTTTGGACACACCTAACGCTGTGTGTTGTCCTGTGCTGTGTAGGGACTGTGACATATAAGCCTGTCCCTATGTTCAGTACAGGTGCAGTATGTTTCCCACGTATTTCTGACCCACAGCAGCTTGCGTCCATGGGTGCAGAGCCTGTGGGTATATAACGAAGGGTGCACAAGGTCAGGCTGCAGCTTGGTGGCCTCCACGAAGGCACACTGTCCCAGCACTCCCAGAAGCCCCTCTGCCTACCTGCTACTTCCTGCCTGCCCACAGGGCACGGCGCTGCCCTGACTCTCAGGCTGCTGTTCGGCTTCCCCTACCCCTGCACTGGCACAGACCCTGGTAGGGAAAATTGTGGTCAGGGATTCACTCCTGGCTGACCTATGTTCCTGAAATCATCTCTTCTGTTGTTTAGTTGGGTGATTTTGAGGCAGGGCTCTGCTCTGTTGCCCGCACTGCTCGTGAGCTCCTGCCTCAGCCTCCTGAGGAGCTAGGACTGTGGGAGGAGCACCCTCTCAGTTGCCATTTGAATATGAAGTTTCGCTTTTCATTCGAGGGCAGTGGTGGATGATCACTGAGCCCTGAATCCCTTTTCAGCGTGAACCCCTTCGGCCTGTTTTCTTATAGTTTTGGGGGGGAGATAGGAGAGATGTGGACTCCACAGCTCCAGGCGCTGGCTCCTAGTAACCCTACCTGCCCCGCACCCCAGAACCTCGGTCCTCATCTCCCCACCTTGGAGTAGGTTCCCACTTGCGAGTCCCACAGAGAGACCTCATGCACCCGCCGCATGCACTCCTGTCTGGCTTTCTTAGCGCGCCCAGTGAGGCCGTGGAACTGCTGACTGCTGTGCCTGCTTTTGGCTCTGAGCAATTTCCCCTCATTGAAGATTCCCAGTCTGCAGCAGTATTGGGATTCTTCCTGGTTTGGGCCCATTACATATGGCACTGCTGTGAACCTTCTAAAGTACATCTCAGCGTACATTTCTGGTTTTTTTTTTTTTTTTTTTGGTTTGTTTGTTTTTGCGGAACTGGGGATTGAACTCAGGCCCTTATGCTTGCCAGGGAAGCACTTACTCAACTGAGCCATCTCCCCAGCTGGGTTTTTCTTTTTTTTTTTTTGAGACAGGGTCTCACTATGCAGTTCAGGCTGGCCTTAAGCTCACTTTGTAGCTCAGGCTGGTCTCAAACTCACAATAATCCTCCTGCCTCTGCCTGCTGAGTGCTAGGTTTACAGGCATGTGCCACCACCCCTGGCTTTGTTTTGTTTTTGAGACAGGTGTACACTGTAGTCCAGGCTGGTCTTGAACTCACTTGTAGCCCATGCTGGGCTCAGACTGGTAGTGATCCTCCTGCCTCAGCCTCCCAAGTACTGGAATTACTACCACACCTGTTTTTTCTTGCTTATTTATTTATTTATTTATTTATGGCAGAACTGGAAATTGAACTCAGGCCCTTGTGCTTGCCAGGGAAGCGCTTATTCTACTGAGCCATCTACCCGGCCCCTTTCTTGCCCATTTTAAAATTGAATGCAGTGTCTTTTTCTTTTCAGACTGATTTAAGGAAATTGTCTATGCTGTGTCCTTAAACACAAGTCCTCTGACCTAGGTGAGGTGGCATACAGCAGAATCCCAGCACCCAGGAGACTGGGGCAGGAAGACTGCTCTGAGTTCCTCAACCACCTATAGAGACTATGTCTCAAAATACCAGCCCTCCTAAAAAAAAATCATAGTTCTCTACTGTGTATATTATTGGAAATAAACTGTTTCCCTTTCCTTTCTCTCTCTTTTTCTCTCTCTCTCTCTTTCTTTCTTTCATAAGAGATGTCTTACTAAATTGTACAGGCTGGATTTGAACTCATGATCTTGCTGCCTGAGCCTCTCAAGTAGCTGGGTCTATAGGTTTGTACCACTGCATCAGCCTCTTCTTTCTTTCTCTCTCTCTCTCTCTCTCTCTCCTTCCCTCCTTCCTTCCTTCCTTCCTTCCTTCCTTCTTTCTTTCTTTTAATGTATTTGGTGCGGGTGCAGAGTCTCACTATGCAGCTTGGACTCATAGTGATCCTCCTGTCTCAGCCTCCCCATTGCTGAGATTACAGGCGTGGGCCACCATGCCAGGCTTCATGGCCAGCTCAGCATGCCCTGGGGGCAGGGCTGGCACAGCATGTGGTAGCTAAACCCTGGTCCCTGTGCCTACCTACCTAAGTAGCCACTTAGTCGGCTGAGGTATCTCAGGGGCCTTTAGCCTCCTTTTCTTTTCTTTTTTGCAGAACCAGGGATTGAACTCAGGCCCTTGTACTTGCCAGCAAAGTGCTTATTCCACTGAGCCATCTCCCTGGCCCTAGCCTCTTTTTCTTAATGATACATATTTTTTCTTTTCTTTCTTTTTTTCTTTTGTCTTCCCTCCTAACACTGGGACTTGAACCCAGGGAGTGTGAATATACACGCCTTGCCTATTTTATTTTATTTTATGAGGGCTGGGGAGATGGCAAGATCCTGAGTTCAATCCCTGGTTCCACGGGGAAAAAAAAAAAATTGTATTTTATGTTAGGTACTGAGAATTGAACTCAGGACCTTGTGCTTGCCAAGCAGGTACCTGTGCTACTGAACTATATTCCCAGTCTTATGCCCATTTAAAAAAAAAATTAATCTTTTATTTCTATATTCATTACAGGGTCTTGCTTGAGCTCATAGTGATCCTCCTGTCTCAGCCTCCCCAGTGCTGGGAACATAGGTGTATACCACCATTCCCAGTTTCAATGGCCCCAACACCACGCCAGTTCTGGGGCTGGCATGGTACATGGTACTGGGGATTGAACCCAGGTCCTTGCGCTTACTAGGCAGGTACTTAGATTACCGAGCTATTAATTTTTTTTTTTTTTTTTTTTTTTTTTTTGTCTTTTTGAGACAGGGTCTCACTATGCAGTTCAGGCTGGCCTTAAGCTCACTTTGTAGCTCAGGCTGGTCTGGAACTCACAACAATCCTCCTGCCTCAGCCTCCAGTGCTGGGATTACAGGCCTGCGTCACCACGCCCAGCTCTGAGCTATTAATTTGAACCGAAGTGTCACTGTGCTGTCAGCTGGAATTTTCGATTCTGCCTCAGCCTCATAAGTAGCTAGGACTGTACATGTATGTCTCTGTGCCCAACTTTTCATAGTAATCAGGGTCTTTGTGTGGAGTCTTCTCCCCAGCCCTCCCCCCGCTTTTTTTTAAAAGAAATTTCATGTGATTTAATACTTGCTAGGTTCACTTTAGGCTGTTTTCAGAGTTGCCCTTTTTAAAAGAACTGAAGCTTAATCCAGCCATCCCATCTGCCTTGCCACAATCCTGTCCCCACTTGAGTTATGGACATTGACCACTGTTTGAGGAAATAGTTTGTATTTTATTATATGGAAAGTTTCCTACATTTCAAGACTATTGTATTCCAATGCCCAAACCATAAAAATTCCAACCTTAAAATTTTTTCACTAGTTGTTACTCTTCAGCTACTTTCCAGTAATATATAATTTGTAATCCTAGCACTTGGAAAGCTCGCCTAGCCCCTTTTTAAAACACTTTCAATTTTTTTTATGTTGATTTTTTTCTTTTGTCTTTTTGAGACAGGGTCTCACTCTGCAGTTCAGGCTGGCCTTAAGCTCACTTTGTAGCCCAGGCTGGTCTCGAACTCACCACAATCCTCCTGCCTCAGCCTCCCAGAATGCTGGGATTACAGGCATGCGCCACCACACCCAGCTTTTTTTTATGTTGAGATCTTACCTTGTTAAGTTGCCCAGGCTGCACTTCTGGTCTCCCAGTCTCTGAGTGCTGGGGTTACAGACATGTGACACCACACCCAACTATAGTCACCTTTTTGTGACTCAGTAATTCTCAGCATTCTGTGGATGAAGCAGACTTTGTTGATCTGTTCACCAGCCTGTGAGCGCTTAGACCATTGCCCTTTTGCAGAGCTAGGAATAGTGCTGTGCTGAACATTCACACATGAGTTTCTGCATGAACAGATGTTCCATTCCCTGGGGGGCTTTCATGCTTAATCATACCCCATGAAATGCAGTATTATGTCTCTGAGGTGTGACCCACACTAAGTGCTCATTAGCAGTAAGTATGTGGAGTTAGAAAGTCCTGCTCTGCCCAGGATGCCGCACTGTAGTTAGGAAGACTCCCAGAAGCAGTTGGCGAAGTTCCTATTAGTCCCAATCCCTGGGCCCCAGTATGCCCAGACGTAGGCAGGAGGACCCCTGGACAAGGCCCCTTGTTCTTTGCAGGTCTGGCCATACATGCATGGTAGACAGAGAGGGACAAGGCTGGGCATGTTTTTTTTTTTTTTTTTTTTTTTGTCTTTTTGAGACAGGGTCTCACTATGCAGTTCAGGCTGGCCTTAAGCTCACTTTGTAGCTCAGGTTGGTCTCAAACTCAACAATCCTCCTGCCTCAGCCTCCTGAGTGCTGGGATTACAGGCATGCGCCACCACGCCCGGCTTGGCTGGGCATGTTGGCACAGGCCTCTTATCCCAGTGCTCCCGAGGCTGGAGCAGGAGGATCAACACAAGTTCAAGGCTAGCCTGAGCCACATAGTGAGTGCAAAGCCAGGCTAAATTGCATAGTGGGACTCTGTCTCCTAAATAAATGAGTGAATGAATGAGTCAGGAGTTCTGGCCTGGCCCAACTAAGCTGCTAATTTGCTTGTGATACCCAGGGCCTCAGTTGCCCTGGACATGGGGTGGCTGATGGTGCTGGCCCTTACCTGTAGGTCACCTGGCTTTTCTTCCATTCCCCAGGTGGCTCCTCCAATGATTCTGTGAGAGCTGAGGCATCAGCACCGCCTGGGGTGGGGTCCTGTCCTGCAGTGGCCACCCGCCGCCCCCAGCATGGCATCTGATACCCCCGAGTCCCTGATGGCCCTCTGCACTGACTTCTGCCTGCGCAACCTCGACGGCACCCTGGGGTATCTGCTGGACAAGGAGACCCTGCGGCTACATCCAGACATCTTCCTTCCCAGCGAGATCTGTGACCGGCTGGTCAATGAGTGAGCAGCCCCCGGGCAGGCGGGCGGGGGCAGAGCATGGGCATGTGCCCCACTCAAGAGCTGGTCGTGAGGGCAAGTGCGTAAGGGGTGTGTGTGCACCCGATGCCCGTAGGGGCCAGCAGCGGTGCGTTCACACCATGGAAGTGTTTGTATGTGTTGGGCGGTGTGTACTAGAACACACTCGTGCAGGAACAAATATGCATTATACAAGTTTTCTGTAGCACAGGGGTATGTGCATGTGTGTTTGGGGATAAGTCAGTGTAAAGCTCTGTATGTACATTTTCTTATAATCCCAGCACTCAACAACTAGGCGTGGTGGCGCAGGCCTGTAATCCTAGCACTTAGGGCGCTGAGGCAGGAGGATTGTTGTGAGTTTGAGACCAGCCTGAGCTACAAAGTGAGCTTAAGGCCAGCCTGAACTGCATAGTGAGACCCTGTCTCAAAAAGACAAAAAAAAAAAAATAATAATAATAATAATAATACCAGCACTCAGGGAGGCTGAGGCAGGAGGACTTCTGTAAGTTTGAGGCCAGCCTGGGTTCCATAGAGTTCAAGCCCTGTCTCAAAAACAAAAAAGAAAAAAAAAAAGAGGAAAGAAAGGAATATGAGGCCCCTGTACCACCAGTCACCCCAAAGGCTACCTTTAGATCCTCGTCCCTTGGGTATCCTTGATGCTGCCTAATCTATAGTCAGGCCCCAGTCAAGTGCTGGAAGGAGGAAGGGGAGGAAGAAAGGGAGGAGGCTGCTGCGTATGATTCTGCCAGGCCTCGAGGAGGGAGGCCTTGTGTTCTGAGGGAGCCAGGGTCCCAGACACGTGCCGAGCAGGTGTCCGTCTCCCCAGGTATGTGGAGCTGGTCAATGCCGCCTGCACCTTCGAGCCACACGAGAGCTTCTTCAGCCTCTTCTCAGACCCGCGCAGTACACGCCTCACCCGCATCCACCTGCGTGAGGACCTAGTGCAGGACCAGGACCTGGAGGCCCTCCACAAGCAGGTGAGGCCGCCCCCTTGTGCTGGGCATGGAAGGTGGGGCAGGGCCCACGGGCAGCGCATGGTGGCACTGACGGGGCTGCACCCTCAGGACCTGGTGGAGCTGTACCTGACCAACTGTGAGAAGCTGTCCGCCAAGAGCCTGCAGACACTTCGCAGCTTCAGCCACACCCTGGTATCGCTGAGCCTCTTCGGCTGTGCCAACATCTTCTACGAGGAAGAGAACCCAGGGGGCTGTGAGGACGAGTGCCTGGTGAACCCCACTTGCCAGGTGCTGGTAAAGGACTTCACCTTTGAAGGCTTTAGCCGCCTGCGCTTCCTCAACCTGGGCCGCATGATCGACGGCGTCCCTGTGGAGTCCCTGCTACGGCCACTCAGCTCTCTGGCTGCCCTGGACCTCTCAGGCATCCAGACAAGTGATGCCGCCTTCCTGACACAGTGGAAGGACAGCCTGGTGTCCCTTGTGCTCTACAACATGGACTTGTCAGATGACCACATCCGGGTCATCGTCCAGCTGCACAAGCTGCGGTAAGCAGAGTGGGCAGGTGGCAAAGACGGGAGGGCAGGGCCAGGCTAGGACAAAAATGGGAACTAGTCCATCACTAAGGCCCAATAGGGTGCCACGGGGAGCTCCTGAGTGCCCTGGCTCCCGCCCCGTGTGGCAGGAGTAAGGTCCTGACCTGCAGCCCCTGCCCAGGCACCTGGACATTTCCCGTGACCGTCTCTCCAGCTACTACAAGTTCAAGCTCACACGGAAGGTGCTGAGCCTCTTTGTACAGAAGCTGGGCAACCTCATGTCCCTGGATATCTCTGGCCACATGATCCTGGAGAACTGCAGCATCTCCAAGATGGATGAGGAGGCCGGCCAGACCAGGTAGGCGCCGGGGCCGGGCTGCTGCCGCCTTGCAGAGGACCTGTGTGCCAGCCCTGCCCAGGCCCACTGCCTCCACTGAGGAAGCAAGGCAGGCCCTACCTCTTGGGTCTTCTTGGGTTGGAAGGATCAAGATTGGGTGGCGCTGAGCATCAGGAGAGAGAGGGAAGAGCGGTGGCCTTCAGCTGGCCTGACAGCTCGTCCTCCCAAGTTTACCAAAGGCCTGGGAACCCAGCAACAGGACGCTGTATGCGAGTGGAGCTGCCGGTCTGCAAGACCACAGTGTGATGAGGACACTGGCCAGGGTGGCGCACGCCTGTGAGCCCAGCACTCTGGGGAGCTGTAGCCGGAAGGTGGGAAGTGAGCAGGCTGGCAACCTGGCCATTCGTAAGCTCCTGTCTCCACTAAAAAATCAAAAGGGCTGGGGATGGAGCTCCATGTGAAGGTGAATGCCCTGAGTTCAGCAGTATCTACTGATCAGGGGCCGCTGCAGCACGTGGGTGAGGGCCCAGGTGGGTGGTTGGCCATCCTAGGTCAGAACAGGCTAATGCTGCTGCACGGATGAGCTTGTCCCTGGGTGACTGCTGAAACCCAAAGGCGCTATGTCCTCGCAACAGCCATTGATACTTTCCACGAGGACAGAAGCAATCCCTCCCTTGCTCGATTGGGACCTCAGCATTCTGCTATCCAGAGGTGGGGTCTTTGTTCCCCACCCTTAAAGGAAAAGAGGAGGCTGGAGGGCCTAGGAGAGAGCATCAGGTCACTGGGGCATCACCCCCTAAACCCCTAAGCTGCTGATCCCAACATGTCTTCCCCCAGCATCGAACCCTCAAAGAGCAGCATTATGCCTTTCCGGGCTCTGAAGCGGCCCCTGCAGTTCCTCGGGCTCTTTGAGACCTCTCTGTGCCGCCTCAAGCACATTCCCGCCTACAAAGTGAGCATCTTAGGGGAAGGTGGCAGGAGGCCTATGGAGGGGCAAGGGAGCCCCTGGGGCCAAGGACTAAGCTGAGACCTGGGGATGCCACCCTTGTCCCTGGCCTCAGGTGAGTGGTGACAAAAACGAGGAGCAGGTGCTGAACGCCATCGAGGCCTACACGGAGCACAGACCTGAGATCACGTCACGGGCCATCAACCTGCTCTTCGACATTGCTCGCATTGAGCGCTGTAACCAGCTCCTGCGGGCCTTGAAGGTCAGTGCCCCTGGCAGGGTGCTGGGCCTTGTCCCTTCCCACCCTAGGAGCAGCTGGGCTTGCTCATCTCCAGCGCCAACTCCAGCCCCGCCTGCCACACCTGGCCTGCTTCTGCACGGCCTTGTGCAGGGCACAGTCCTGCCATGGTCCCCTCCTGTCCCTCCTGTCCACCCTGGTTCCCAGGAATAGTATTCCCATGGCTGCCTGTGCCCTCCGACAGGCCAGGCCTGTCCCACTCAGCCTGCAGGCCACCTGTCACCCTCTCTACACAGCTGGTCATCACAGCGCTCAAGTGCCACAAGTACGACAAGAACATCCAGGTGACAGGGAGTGCCGCCCTCTTCTACCTGACCAACTCCGAGTACCGCTCCGAGCAGAGCGTCAGGCTGCGCCGCCAGGTCATCCAGGTGGTGCTGAACGGCATGGAGTCCTACCAGGAGGTGACGGTGAGCCCCGCCCGCAGTCTCCCAGCCTTCCCCAGGACTTCCTGACTCCTTCCCGCTCTTCCCCAGCCACCCACCCTAGCCGGGACACATGAATTCCTTGACCTGGCACCCAGGGTCCCCCAAAAACCAACCCCATTGCAGCCAGGGATTTAACGCCATGGCGCAACACAAACCTGGCAAGTATGAGGTCCTGAGTTCAATTCCTGGTGCAAAAATAAATAAACTAACAAAACCAAAATCCTTTCTAATTATAAAGATAATAGACCTAATAGTTTAAAAACCACTTAGAGGGCTGGCCAAATAGCTCAGAGGAGTAAAGCTCCTGAAAGCAGTGGGCAGGGGCCCGGGGTTTGATCCCCAGGTCTGCCTTGCCAGCCCTGCCCACTGAGGCAACACTGAGACAACAGTTGAGACTGGGTGTGGTGGTGTGCTCCTGTAGTCCCAGCTCTTGGGAGTCTGTAAACAGGCAGATCTACAAGTCTGATTTAGTAGTAAGACCCTGAACACCCAATAGACCCTTCCCTAAAATACAAAACAAACAAACAAACAAACAAAAAACTGCTTAGAGGAGCTTAAGAGTGAGTTGCCTAGAAAGTGAACATCATTCACAATCCTCTCTCTCCTCCCCAGAAGTAGCTGATAGTTGAGTTTTATATCTGTAGCCCCCAGCATGGTGTTCTGTATCCTTTTTTTTTCCCTGTGGTACCTGGGATTGAATTTAGGACTTTGTGCATGCCAAGCAAGTGCTTATGCCACTGAGCTATCTTCCCAGCCCTCTGCATCCTCTTTGAGGGAAAGGCCACATGGCATGGCCTGAAGCTGTGGCCCAGCTGGGCAGAGTTGCTGACTCAGCAACCAGGTTGCACATTGAAGCTTTCGATTTTGTTTTTGTTTTATTTTGTTTTTTTGGTGGTCAGGGATTGAACTCAGGCGTTGCGCTTACCAGGCAAGCACTTATTCCACTGAGCTATCTCGCTGGCCCCCACATTGATGTTTTTGAGATAGGGTCTTACTGTGCAGGCCAGGCTGGCCATAAGATCACCGTGATCCTCCTGCCTCAGTCTACCAAGTGCTGGGCTAACAGGTGCATGCCCATGTCCCATGTCCCCTGCCTGTGGCTGTCCTTTTTCTGCACTGCTCCCCATGCCAGAGTGGTCTAGAAGGACTCACACTAAGTTGTCACAGTGATTATTTCTGGGGATGCAATGGGGACTGCTCACATAACAGCCTGTGACTTTTGTTGCAAGTGAATAAGTATAATTTTTATCATTTAAAATAAATGCCAGGCACACTGGCCCATACCTATAATCCCAGCACTGGCAAGGCTGAGGCAGGAGGATTGTTGCAAGTTCAAGACCAGCATAGGCTGCAAAGGGAGCTCAAAGCCAACCTGCGCTGCATAGTAAGACTGTTTCAAAAAGACATAAAATAATTTTTTTTTTTTTTCCTTCAGAACCACGGATTGAACTCGGACCCTTGCACTTGCCAGGGAAGCACTTATTCCACTGAGCCATCTCCCTGATCTGACGTAAAATAATTAAAAAGAAAATTTAAGATAAAGTCTTCAAAAACTTGCATGGAGAGCTGGGCATGGTGGTGCAGGCCTGTAATCCCAGCACTCGGGAGGCTGAGACAGGAGGATTGTTGTGAGTTCAAGACCAGCCTGAGCTACAAAGTGAGCTTAAGGCCAGCCTGAACTGCATAGTGAGACCCTGTCTCAAAAAGACAAGAAAAAAAAAAAAAAAACTTGCATGGAGCTGAGTATAGCTCAGTGGCAGAGCACTTGCCTAGCATGCATGAGGCCTAGAGTATAATTCCCACCACAGGAAAATACAAATAGTGTGTGCACTAAGTAAATAAGTATTAAGGGAAAGAATGAAGCTAGCAGCAGAGAGTGATCTTCTAGTAGCTAATATAAAGAGGAAAGGTGTCCAATTGCATGAACGTCCCCTGTGCCAGGCATGACGGGCACTCCCGTAACCCCAGCACTCTGGGAGGCTAAGGCAGCAGGATCCCCATGCATTTGAGGCCAGCCTGGGCTACATGATGAGAGCTTACCTCAAAATAAAAAGAAAAAAACCTCCCAGAGGATAAAGAGGAGGAGAGGGCAAGGAGCACCCAGAGCCCTTGAGCACTGCTGGCGAGGCTGTAGCTAGCCCACTCCCTCTGGAAGGCATCCTGGCATTTCCTAGTAGAACCTAGGAAACGTCCTAGAGACCCCAAGGGCCCCTGCGGACCGGTGCCCTGGGCACCCGTGCCGTGACCTGAAGGTGTACACAACACAGGAACTTGGTGGTCAACCTCGCCCCAGCCCCCATCAAGAGGAACAAGTACGCAGACACTGCTTTCACTGGTGAAAAACGAGGGCGTTTTTTTGTTTTGTTTTGTTTTGCTTTTTTTTTCTTTTTGAGACAGGGTCTCACTATGCAGTGCAGGCTGGCCTTAAGCTCACTTTGTAGCTCAGGCTGGTCTTGAACTCACAACAATCCTCCTGCCTCAGCGTCCTGAGTGCTGGGATTACAGGCTTGCGCCACCGTGCCCGGCAAACTAGGGCGTTTTAGCCACATGTAACCATAGCTCTTGGGGAGGGCCGGCCAAATAGCTCGGGACTAAAGCGCCTACTTAGAGCGCAGTGGCTGGAGTCCGATTCCTCGTGTGCCCTGCCAGCCCTGCCCTGGAGAAGAACACTGAGACAGCAATTGAGACTAGGCGTGGTAGCCTATAATCCCAGCGCTTAGGAGGCTGAAAACAGGAGAATCACTAGAAGTCCAATCTACGTAGTAAGACCCTGTGCACTCTGTACACCCTGTAGACCCTGTCCTAAATTCATTAAAAAAGAAAAATTAAACAACAAAAAAAGGTAGTGGCTCTTATGATCACATTGAGCAGAGAGAAGCAAGACTCTGAAACAGTGGTTCCCGGGGTAGGGGGAGGCTGGAGCTTGCTGGGGAGGGGGGATACTGGGCGTTCTAGTACTGGCAGAGCTATTTCTTGGCCCAGGTGGTGGTTCGTGGCTGCATGCTGTATATATTTATACAGTTACATTTGTGC
>PVKA01014417.1:23998-52599 GCA_004027165.1 Ctenomys sociabilis
AAAAAACAAAAAAAAAAAAAAAAAAAAAAAAAAAAAAAAAAAAAAAAAAAAAAAAAATATATATATATATATATATATATATATATATACACACACACACACAAGTCTGTAGCTTCCCTCCCAGGAAACCTCCCCAGAATGCCCCACTCCCCACTCTGTGGAGACCGCCCAGGCTGACGCGCATGTCCGCCTCTGCTGTGCTCCGCAGGTGCAGCGGAACTGCTGCCTGACCCTGTGCAACTTCAGCATCCCCGAGGAGCTCGAGTTCCAGTACCGCCGCGTCAATGAGCTGCTGCTCAGCATCCTTAACCCCACGCGGCAGGATGAGTCCATCCAGCGCATCGCCGTGCACCTGTGCAACGCCCTGGTCTGCCAGGTGGACAACGACCACAAGGAGGCCGTGGGCAAGATGGGCTTCGTCGTGGTATGTGAGGGCAGGACTGTGCTTCAAAGCCAGCATCCGGAGAGCTGGTGCTGTGGGTCCAAGTGGGGAGCAGTGCTGCAAGTCAGCTGCCCAGACTACGCCTGCTGTCTCCGTGATGCACCCCACTGCCCCACACCAGCCACGGGTGCTGAGCCCCTAGCAGAGTTGGGTGCCTGGCTTTTGTCACTGCCCTGGCCTCAGCTGGTAAAGGAAGATAAGAACTAAGGAAGGGAAAAGAACTAAGACAAGCTGGATATGCCGGTATACACCTGTGATGTCAAAACTCAGGAGGCTGAGGCAGGAGGAATGCCATGCATTGAAAGCTAGCCTGGGCTACACAGAGAGACCCTGTCAAAGCACCCCCCCAAAAAAAACCAAAAGAGAACCAGCGTGTGCCTTCTTCCCTCTGGTATAATCCCTGGGGAAACACGGTCTCATCAAGCACACTGCCAGTCACAGCAACTCAGCAGGGGCCGGGGCCACCTCTCAGGCCCCCTGCTTTGCAGCTGCAGGCCTGTGCCTTGTGCATCCTCCAGTGGCCTCACAGAGACATGGAGACACCCTTCCTGGGCGCGCTCACCAGCACTGGGCTGCCCCTGCCCCGTGCTGGGCCCCAGGGGACGCACTGGCCCTCGAGCCCCAGCCGCCTCACGTTCTCTCCTCTGTCCACAGACCATGCTGAAGTTGATTCAGAAGAAGCTACTGGACAAGACAGTAAGTGGGGGCTCCTGGGCTGTCCCAGGCCTGGGGCAGAGCCTGACCTGGGGCTAGTGCTGTGGGTGCTGTGAGTGCCCTGAGCCCCATGTCCCTCACAGTGTGACCAGGTCATGGAGTTCTCCTGGAGCGCGCTGTGGAACATTACAGACGAGACGCCCGACAACTGTGAGATGTTCCTCAACTACAACGGCATGAAACTCTTCCTGGACTGCCTGAAGGTAGGACTTGCAGGGTAGACGAGCTGAGCCAGGCCGCAGCCTGGCTCGGGTTCCCAGCCCCGATTTGCTGCTATGAGCTCCCTGACTGGGCCTTGCTGGGCCCATGGGGTGACACCACTGGGCTGGCTTCCCTAGGCCTGTCCTCCTGTTCCCAAACACCAGTCCTCTGTGCCTTGGCCACCAGAGCCATGCCAGCCCCAGAGCTCAGCCCTCTCTGCAGTCACCACCTTTTCAGCCCTCACCTGTGTGCCCAGCTCTCCCCTGGGCCACCAGAAACCAAGAATGTGGCGTTACATGCAGCCTCTCCTGCATCTGATGGGAAGGGCCAAACAGGCGCCCATGGAACTTTCAGGTTAATGGCAACAGGCAAGTAAGTAACTGGTACTAACTGAGTGGCCCCACTGGGTGTCCTGGTGCAGGAATTCCCGGAGAAGCAGGAACTGCACCGGAACATGCTGGGGCTGCTGGGGAATGTGGCGGAGGTGCGGGAGCTGCGGCCTCAGCTGATGACCTCCCAGTTCGTCGGTGTCTTCAGGTCAGTGCGAGGCGCCGCTCCCGCTTTGCCCTGGCTGCCAGGACGCTGAGGGCTGTGGTCTGCACTCAGCTGCTGTGACGCTCTTGGCCTGCATTCTGTTACAGATGTCACCTTTCCTCTGACATGTGGTTCCTTATTCATTCAACCTGCAAGATGTGTTCTTCTTTAATTGTACCTGGGGCTGGGGAGATGGCTCTGTAGAATAAGTGCTTCCTTGGCAAGCATAAGGGCCTGAGTTCAATCCCCAATTCCGCCAAAAAAAAAAAAAAAATTGTACCTAAGTAATCTCAAATCATTTTTAGGAATCTGACTTTAGACATTTTAGTTTCAAGGGCTGGTCAAATAGCTCAGCAGAATAAATTGCCTGCAAGCAGGTACAGGGGCCCAGGGTTCAGTCCCCCGGCCTGCCATGCCGGCCCCACTCCTGAGGCATGCTGAGACAGCGATTGGGAGTGGGCGTGGTGGAGCGCACCTGTAATCCCAGCTCTTGAGAGGCTGTAAATAGGTGGATCACTAAAAGTCTGATCTAGTAGTGAAACCCTGAAGACCCTGTAGACCCTTCTCTTAAAAAAAAAAAAAAAAAAGAAAAGAAAAGTTTCAAGGGCTGGAGATGCTTGGCAAGCATGAGGCTCTGAATTTGATTCTCAGTGCAAAAAAAGGTGGCGGGGGGAGATGGCTCAGTGGAATAAGTGCTTCCCTGGCTAGCGTAAGAGCCTGAGTTCAATCCCTGGTTCCGTAAATAAATAAATGTGCGTGTGTGTGTGTGTGTGTGTGTATGTGTAATATATAATGTATATATAATATATATAATGAAATAAATAGTCCCCCTGGTATCTATTTTATAAGCTGCAATCCAAGCTAGGCAGGCTGAGACAGGAGAACTGCAAATTGAAGACCAGCCTGGAAAATGTAAGAATTTACCAAGACCCTATCTCAAAACACAAAACATCTGGAGACATAGCTTAGCACAAAGGCCTAACTTCAGTCACCAAGCCTATAAACACAAATAATAAATAAAAATAAGTTTCTCCAGGCATGGTGGTATATGCATCTAATCCCAACACTCGGGAAGCTGAGGCAGGAGGATCACTGTGAGTTCCAGGCCAGCCTGGGCTGCATAGTGAGTTTGAGACCAGCCTGGATTGCAACATAAGAGCCTTTTTCTCAGAAAGACAAAAGAACAGAAACAGGGCCAGGGATATAGCTCAGCAGCATAAAGTGCCTGCCTGGAAAGCTCAAGGACCTGAATTCAGTTCTTGGTGCCAAAATCCCCGCCTAGAAACAGTTACAATCCAGCAAATCCCAGACGCCCACCTTGGTTCTTTCTTCCATAGCAACCTGCTGGAGAGCAAGGCCGATGGCATCGAGGTGTCCTACAATGCCTGTGGCGTCCTGTCCCACATCATGTTCGATGGCCCAGAGGCCTGGGGCGTGTGTGAGCCGCAAAGGGCGGAGGTGGAAGAGCGCATGTGGGCCGCCATCCAGAGCTGGGACATCAACTCGCGCAGGAACATCAACTACAGGTGCTGCGGGAGGCGGGCAGGACCTCGTCCCGGGTGGCCCTAGCCCTCCAGGAGGTCTCTTCCCATTCTCTGGCCTGGGCCACACACAGCTGAGGGCACAGGGACCCTGAGCCCGCCTGGCACCTGGGGCTGCCCTTGCCCTGTGCACAGCCAGCTCTTGGCAGTGCCTGATACTGACGCCCACGGGGAACTGGCACAGGGTCGCCTCAGCCCACCTTCCTGGTAGAGCCCCCTCAGCACCAGTGTCCCTCTGGTGCCTGTTCCTGCTGTGCTGTGGCCGTCTGTCCACCACCAGGCCCTGTCACCTGACCACTTGGTTCATGGCACCTTGGACCGTGGACATTTGGGTAAGGAAGACGCCGGGGAGATAAGCCTCACTGGTGGCTCAGCCAAGTCCTCACGCTCTGAGATTGCCGCAGGGGTCCCCAGAAGCCGGATGCTGCGGTGGCCGCAGAGGCTGGGATCCCAGCACTGTGTCTGTGGCCCTGCTGCCCGGGCAGCCGGTCACCTCACTGTCTACCCACAGGTCCTTTGAGCCCATCCTCCGCCTCCTCCCCCAGGGCATCTCCCCTGTCAGCCAGCACTGGGCGACCTGGGCCCTGTACAACCTCGTGTCTGTCTACCGTGAGTGCACACTGTCCTGGCTCAGCCTTGCCCTCAGAGAACTGTGCCCCAAGCCACTTGGCACAGCAGAGCTCTCTGCTGTCTGTCACCCAGGGCAGCCTGGTGGGTGACATCACCCTTTGGGGTTCCCACACAGCTTGCTTAGTACCACCTGTCAGAACTGGAGCTTGAGCTGGTCGTGGTGAGGCATGCCTGTGATCCCAGCACTGGCGAGGCTGAGGCAGGAGGATCATCATGAGTTTGAGACCAGCCTGGGCTACAAGTGAGCTCAAGGCCAGCCTGAACCGCATAGCAAGATCCTGCCTCAAAAAGACAAAAAACGAAACAAAAAAAAAAAACCCTCAAGCTTGAACAGCACCATGATTCCAGCATGGCTGGGCTGGAGTCACAGGTGGGTGTTCGTTAGTCCCAATCAGTAGGGCTGGGGAGACAGCTCAGCAGCACTTACTCCTATCCTCACTCCTGTAACCCTAACCCCGAGGGAGGCCGAGACAGGAAGATTGTGAATTGTCCCCCCACCTGGACAATAAGAGGCAATATGTAGCTTAATGAGTTTAATCCCCAGTACCATGGAACAGAACAAGGGCTGGGGAGACAGCTCAGTAGAATAAGCGCTTGCCTGGCAAGCTTATGGTCCTGAGTTCAATTCCCAGTACTGCAAAAAAAAAAGAATGGAACAAAATTTATGAATCAGTGCAGGTCTTGGATCTGTTGGATCTGAACGTACAGGAACAGAATTTAGGAATCTTTTGGGGATGGGATCTTTTTTGAGACAGGGTCTTGTTCTGCAGTTCTGGCTGGCTTTGAGCTCACTGGCCTCAAACTCACAGTGCTCCTCCTGCCTCAGCCTCCAGAGTGCTGGGATGACAGGCATGTGGTGATTCAGAACTCCCTCCCCAGGTTCCCCAGATGTAACTGTGACTGCCCCCCTTAGAGGTCCTGAAGCAGGGGTAGGATTCTGGAGTGGGTCTGGGAAGACCTGGCCCTCATCAGCCCTCCGCCCTGCCTTGCAGCTGACAAGTACTGCCCACTGCTAATCAAGGAAGGTGGGATGCCTTTGCTAAAGGATATGATCAAGATGGCAACGGCGCGGCAAGAGACCAAGGAGATGGCCCGGTGAGAGTGTGCTTCCTGCTGGGGCGGGGCCTGGGCCGGGGAGAGCGGGCACAGGGTCTGCTGGTGGCAGCAATGGTCAGGAAGCCGGTGGCTGAGCAAGGCCAGAACGCTGTGGACTCACATGTCACCCTCATTTTCTTATATCTCTGTGAAGTCTACCCTCTTCTCTAGGCATTAGCAAGTCAGGTTAAGACCTCTCCTTTTGTTTTGTTTGTTTGTTTATTTTTGAGGGCTGGGGATTGAACTCAGGCCCTTGTGCTTGCCAGGGAAGCGCTTATTCCACTGAGCCATCTTCCCGGCCCTTCTCATCTCCTCAGCCCTTTCTCCTTCTTTGGCCACAGACACTGCAACCAAATAGGACCTGGCATGGTAAAGTCCATGGAGAGAAGCAGTTTCTCTGAGGGGCAGGGGTGTCACTTGGGCAGTGCTCAGCTAGCTCACTTGAGGCCCTGAGTTCCGTTCTCAGAACCTTGCCCCCAAAATGGGTCAGTGTGCAGGAGTCGTTGTCCTTTTGTTCTGTGGGTTTCACTGCCAGGCCTAGACCGGGCTCTGGTTTTCCCATCTACCTATGTGCCAGAAAGGGTCAGGGACACCACGCCACGTAAGCCAGGAGGACCTTTCAGAAGGGCACACAGTCATTTGTCACAGTTCTGAGCATGGAGTGGAGTCAGAAGGAACGTGGCACCAGGGCCTGGTACAGTGACAGGGCTACCGACACTGGCTGCTATGCTGTTATTTTGGCGAAAGACACTACTCACATGTGGCTGACAGACCTGCCTGAGTCTGAGGTGGTAAAACGAGCTTCCCCACCTTAGGCTCCCTAAAACCCCACCGGAATGAGCGAGCGGGGTAGTCAAACCCCCACAGCCTGCGCTCTCTTCCGGAAGGCTGGGGGCTGTGCCTGGGTTGTTCATGGTAAGCGGGGTGCAGGAAATCTGCAAAGCTCTAGGGGAGCTTGGCCAGCAGGTTTCTGGTCCACCCTCCAGCCCTCTCTCCTGTGTCCCCAGCAAGGTGATTGAGCACTGCAGCAACTTTAAAGAGGAGAACATGGACACGTCCAGATAGAGGCCTCCACCACACCACCTGGACGAGGTCGGGACACAGCACCGAGGCCCAGCCATAGGCCCTCCGGAGCCCCCAAGGGGCAAGGAGACAGAAGGGACTTTGCACAACCGACGCTTTTCCTTAACGTTAGTGAGATATATATATATATATATATATATTATATATATATATTATTTTTTTTGGTTAGGTAGTGTGGAGTTTTGTGTGTATGATTTCTGTACAAAAAACAAAGGAGACTCCCCAAGCCCTTGCAGCTCCTCAGCTACCCCAGCCCAGCTCCAGACATTGCTGCCAGATCCTCCCATCCAGCGTCTCTGATGCCTCTGACGAGTCTGGTCCTCTCCCAGTGGACCCCAGCCTGGCTCTGGCACCCTAAGCCACCTGTGAACATCTGAGATCCCGACCTGGGGCCCAGGCACGGCTGAAGGGGTTTGGGGACTAAACCAACCCCACGGGTCTCCCTGAAGCTGTGGTGCTGCCAGCTGCGGGCCATCGGGGCAGGGTGTGAGCCCATCCCAGGGCCCTGGCCAGGCCTGCCTGGGCCACGCTGCTATGGAGGCTGCCTCTGAGCCTCCCACCGGCCCCAGGCTGCAGATGGCCCAGCCCGGAACAGCCAGGTTCCAGGGGCGGTGCCACTGCCTCTCTGCCAAACCCACCCAGAGCCTGCCGAGCTCCAAAGTCAGCACCTCCTGGGGCTCAGGGCTCACTTGCTTCGTGCCCTCTTCTGCCCACAAGCCCCAAGGTGTCGGGTACCCTACCAGCAGAACTGAGCCTGAGCCTGACTCGCTCACCCCACTACCAGGCTGACCTGAGAGGCAACTGTGTCCCCACTCTGGAGCTCAGAGTTGCTTCTCGTGGACACCCAGATTGCAGAGTCTTCGTGGCATGGGCCAGGGAAGCAGAGCTGCCCTGGAGGTGGCCCCCGTGGCTCTGGCCTCCCTGCTTCCCTCAGTTGCGCCTCACCCTCCAGGTGGCCCCTCCTGCAGCCTCTCCCCAGCAGGTGGGGCTACAGCTCCCCCATCTCCCACTTCACCCTCCATCCCAGGCCCTGCCAGGCAGAGCTCACACCACATTGCTTTTTCCACTCAGAGCTGGGGACACATCTGCGTGTGGGGATGTCAAAGAAATACAGTTTTGTCAAAGTGCACTGGGCTGGCCTGTCTGTTTTGTGGAGGGGTTGGGGGTCAGGAGAGAGGACTGGGTGCAGACATCCTGGTGAAAGGTTTTGTGTTTGGTAGCTTTATGTGTTTCTTTTTTTTTTTTTTTTTTAATCAGCAGAATAGATTTATTGAGGGAAAGAAAGCTCCTGTCCAAGAGGACGGGAGGGGGGCCCGAGCAGGTAGTTCCTCCAGCTTTATGTGTCTTTAATGTTAGTAAGATAAGTATATAATGTCGGGCAGGTGGCAGAACAAGATTGAGTCTATTTCCTCCACTTTCTCTTCACACCTCTGTGCCGGAGCTTGAGTTTCAGACCAGCCAAGACTCAGCACTCTGCCACGTGACGCACAGGCATGGTACAGGAGGTGCTTACCCAGTGACCTAAACAGGAGCCAGCAGCCTTGGGGCAGGGGGGTGGGGGAGTGGAGGTGGAAGGACGTGGCAGCCAAGGATAGAGGGAAGAGCTGGCCTGGTGTTATGCATGAGGTGGTGGCGTCCCCAGAGGAGGCTTCAGAGCCAGCCCACTCCAGGGCCCAGGAAGGTGCCCAGCCTGAGCGTGGAAGGAGCCAGGGGGAGGATGGTATGGGGACAACGTGGTTAGCTTAGACCCTGGCTTTCCCTAGCATGGCTCCAGTTTATACCTGTAGTCTGTGTCACATCAGCAGAGCTCTCCTCAGACCTCACCTGACTGGAAAAAAAAAAAAATTGGTCACATTCCTTACAGGCTGTGGTGGCCACATGGCTTTTGATTGTTTTCTAGTACTAGAAATTAAATGTAGGGCCTTTCCACTGAGCTACATCACAGCCTGCTTTTTTGATTCTGTGCGAAGACAGAGTCTCCATAAGTCCCTTAATTTTTACCCACGCTTTGCTCAAACTTACAACCCTTATGTCTCAGCCTTCTCCCAAGCTGGGATTCAGGTGTGCACCCCGACACATGGGTACAGTGCTGTGTGAGGGAAAGTAACGGGAGTAGCTGAACCGGATGTAACAGTCCTGGGACCTGAGCATTGGACCCCGCCACCAGGCCGCTCCCACAAAGAACCCTCTGCACCTGTAGGAGCTGGGCAGAAATTGCACCCAGAATGATGGTTGCTGTGGAGCCTTGGGGAGGACACTGGTCACAGTCCAGGAGGGAATGGGGGGAACTGTGTGCCATGTCCTGCCACTTCATGGTCCCCTTGTGTCACAGACCAGGACCCCGAGGCCAAGAAAGGTAGCGACTACCTCCTACCAAGTCCCCCAGCTGTGTGAGACCCTACCCCCACCACGTACCCCCATCACTGCCCAGTTCTGGTCCCTGCCTTGTCCAGATCCCCTTCCTGCACTCAAATTGCTTCCTCTGCCTCCATCCAGCTGTGAGCGACCCCAAGGCTCAGTGGCAGCTTGGTACATGGCACAAGAGTGCCCACTAGACACACACTGGGTCAGCCAGCTGTGGAGCTCAGGCCTGTAATCCCAGCACTGGAAGGCCGAGGCAGGAGGATCAAAAGTTGAAGGACACCCAGCACAACTTAGCAAGACAGTGTCTCAAAATATTTAAAGGGGTACAGATGTAACGTAGTGGCTGGCAGAGCACTTGCTAGCACTGGGGAGCCCTGGGTCCCACTCCTAGTAGCAGGCAGGGTGGGGGTGGCAAGACAGCTGTAGCACATTGGCCACAGTCCAGAGTCCAAGCCTGACCATCTCTGCAAAAGCAGACTGACATCTAAACCATTTTATTGTCTCCATAAGAAACATGCTCTCCATTGGGAGCTGGAACCCATGAAAATCTTTTGACACATCAACATCAAACAAAAAGCCCTCAGGGACAAATCTTCCAGCAAGAGAGGTAGGAGAGACCCAGGCTAGTTATCAAACTTTGCAACAAAGTTCCAGCCCCTGGGGCAGACATGGGATAGGATAGGGAATTTTGTTTTTGTGGTGGTACTGGGAATTGAACCCAGGGTTCTCACCCTGAGCTACATTTCCAGCTCTTTATGTGGGATATGTGGAATATCCCAGTGCTCGCATAGCTGGCATCCCCCACTACCATTGTTCTCTTAGCTTCGTCTCCTGACTAAGATTCAGAGTCCTGATTCCTAGAGACTGGCTGACAGAAGTGCTGTGCCCACCCCCTCCTGGTGGGGCCACCTCAGCATACGCTTTACTCCCTTTCCCCACTTAGGGCACTGAAACCTTGACCCAGTTTCTAGCAGCTCAAGGTGGCATCTTCAGACAACCAACCCTAAATCCCTCGACTGCCTGTCTGAGAAATTCAAGGCTCAAAGCATTTGTAGGTTTACTGCAGCCAATGCTGGCTTAGTAGGTGGCTGAACGGGTTTGATTCGTAGCGTCAACCTCTCAGTTGTTTTGCAGGACCTGAGAACCCTTCCTTTGGAATAATGTAATTGTCAGAGGCCCTGGGGAGCCAGGCATGGTGGCACATCACTGTAATCCCAATGCTCAGAAGGCTGAGACGGAAGGATTGCCACTGAGTTTGAGGTCAGCCTATGGTACATAGTGAATTGAAGGCCAGCCTGAACTACGTATATAACCCTGCTTTAAAAAAAAAAAAAAAAGGCGAGACTTTTTTTGCCTTCCCCTCCTGGCCAGACCTCCCTCCCTCTGGGCTTCTCCTGGAACCTGGCTTCTTCCCAGCAGGAGGACTTTGGGAAACACGTTGTCCTGCAACCTTCCATGACTCCCTATTGCCCTCCAGAGAAAGCAGAGGGAAGCACCTCTTCCCTACGACACACCCGGGAAGCCAGAATTCTGCCTTCTATCGTGGCCAGTTCACACACACACACGGCTGGCCTGGTCTATTTTGTGTTTTACTCAGTGTAGTTCAGGCTGGCCTCACTGTGTAGCCAAAGTTGCCCTCAAATTTTTGGCAGTACTTAGCCTCCTCAGTGCTCGGATTACAGACTTGTGCTGCCAAACCCAGCTAGTGTTTTTCTTTTCTACCAGAAATCACACCCAGGGTCTTGCAGGTGCTGTGCTGCTGAGCTACGTCCCTGGTCATGGTTCGTTTTCTGAGACACTGTCTCAAATTTGCAGTGACACTCCACCGTCAGCCTCCTACATTCTGGGCTGCCTGGCAGTTTTGTTTCTGTTGTTTCCGGTACCATGGACCAAGCCCAGGTGTCCAGTATGCGAAACCAGTGCCCTAACAAGACACAAATGCAATCACTGTTCAGATTGTAACAAAACGTTGCCCCGGCTGGCCTTAAATACTCAACCCTCCTGCCTCAGCCTTCCAAGTACAGTATGTGCAATTACATGCCCATGCTACCCGCCTGGCCGGCACTTGAGTTATCGACCACCTGCCACTGCCTTCTTGGGCGAGCAGCGGCCAGCTCAGAGTTCAGTACGGCGCTCAGGGAATATTGTCGGTGGCCAGGAGCAGCGCTGGTAGAGTATTTCAGATTTCAACCTGGGGTGGACCATTTGTAGCCAGTGTCTGCACTACGATCTTCACTCTTCATCATGCGTAGACAGTATCCGAAAAAGAGGAAGCGAAGATGCCATGGTGGAGAAACCTGCATTTCGGGAGGCCACGCCCTCGCACCTTTGGAACTACCTGAATCGCCAGACCTGAAGAGAGACCGAAGGGCCACGCGCATGTTCACACACTGGGACGGCGCCTACGGCTAGGGCCCCGCGCCAGCTCTCTGGCTTTCAAAAGTTACCTGGTCTGTGGGGGCTGGAGTTGGAGGAGTTACTGGTTGCGCGCGCGCCGACCCCGCCCTCAGCCTCCTCAGGCACCTGTTGGTTTGCGGACCCACTGGGCCGCGACTACCACCCAATAGGAAGCCTCATTGGCCTAAAACGGCCCGCCCACATCTCCGGTCCGCCAATCCTCGGGAGGCCGCAATCCCCTCTCCCTCCGAGGGCCCGCCCCTTTGGGCGCTGCTTCCGGGTGGGGCCCGGGTCCGAGGCGATGGCGCCTTGGGCGCTCCTCAACCCTGGGGTCCTGGTGCGGACCGGCCACACCGTGCTGACCTGGGGGATCACGCTGGTGCTCTTCCTGCATGATACGGGTGAGCCGGACACACCTGACACCGCTTGGTTCGGGTCTCACCGGATCCCTCTGCCTAATCCCCAGAGATGCTGGAGTGCACCGCCAGCCCGAGGCCCCTTCCCACCTCGAATCCTGTGCCGCTTGCCGATACCCCCTCGACCCCCAATTCATTCCAGCATCTTCGTGGCCGCTGCCTGATGCCCATGAAACCCCAGGCCGACTAGATCCCATTCTCCACTGATCGTCGGTCTCACCCCATCCTTCACGCGCTCACTCCCCGCTTCCCACCCGTGGGGGAATCAAATAGATGCAAGGACTGGCCTTCGCCCAGTCCCTGGCCTCCAGTGGGCAGCCCCTACGTACCCAGGTCCAGGCACCTTGAGGGGTGCTATTCCCACGGTAGGCCCCTATTCATCCACTGCCCAGCACCCTAGCAGCCTGCTCCAGTCTCCTCAGTGCGTCCAGCCTCAGCCTAGGAACTTGCATGGGTCTCCGGTCAGAAGCCACCTTTCCCTCCCTGCTGCCTTTACTGCATCCTGGGGGGAGTTGTGTGTACCTTGACGCCCTTCAGTCCTCAGCCCTTTGCATCCCATCAAACTTCCTGCACCCTCCTCGGGAGAAAGCTCCATCCGGGCTCCTCTGAATCAACTCTGGCCAGAGCCCCCCATCTGGCTTTCAGACCTGGCAGGTCTGTCACTATGTAGAAACCAGGACTCCTCCCTCTCCCCTCAACCCCTTATCCCTCCTGTCCCTTTTCCTACCAAGCCTTGTTCTATCACCCTCTCTTCTGGCCAGACTTCCTGTTTCTGGTCTTCTCCTCCTTGCCAGCAGGAGGGCTTTGGGAAACATGTTGTCCTACAACCTTCCATGGCTCCCTATTGCCCTCCAGAGAAAGTGTGGATGAACTGTCCTGCGGGTCCAACCACCTCCTCCAGCAGCACCCTTGGTCACCCCTGGAACCCCATCTTCAGGGCTGTTCTCAGCCAGGAACACCCCCCAGCTCTGGCTGCACCCCAGCCCCTTCCTCACTGTCCTCTGGTCTCTCCAGAGCTGCGGCAGTGGGAGGAGCAGGGAGAGCTGCTGCTGCCCCTCACCTTCCTGCTCCTGGTGCTGGGCTCCCTCCTGCTCTACCTGGCTGTGTCACTCATGGACCCAGGCTATGTGAACACTCAGCTCCCGCCCCAGGTAATAAAGCCCCAGGGAACCTGATCTCTAGCTACCAGTTGCCCAAGGGCCAGGCCCCCTGTGGATTTTCTTGGGCCTCTCAGAGTATCCTCTAGCCAGGGTGCAGAGAGGGCAGGTGCCTGACAAAAGTCACACAGCCTTGCTCAGTGCAACCTGTTCTGCCCCCCACCTCCACTCTCCGAACTATGCTGCTTCCCAGGGAGATGCCTACTATGCTTGCTAGCTGTCCCCCAGGTACCTATCTTAGAACCCCTCATTTTTCAGGAGGAACCCAAGGAGGAACAGACAGCCATGGTGCCCCAGGCCATTGCCCTCCGGCGCTGCAGATACTGCCTGGTGCTGGTGGGTGATGTAGGGACCCTTGGGGAGGAGCAAAGGCCATGCTGAGACTCCCTCACCTCCTCCTGCCCCATGCCCTCATCACCCTTCCCCTCGGGATCCCCTGGCACTGAGCCCTGGCTCCTCTCCACACCCATAGCAGCCACTGCGGGCCCGGCACTGTCGTGACTGCCGCCGCTGCGTCCGCCGCTATGATCACCACTGCCCCTGGATGGAGAACTGTGTGGGGGAACGCAACCACCCACTCTTCGTGGCCTACCTGGGGCTGCAGCTGGCAGTGCTGCTATGGGGCCTGCACTTAGCATGGTAGGAGCCACCCACCCAGGGCATGGGCAGTGTGGGCAGCAGGCATCCCTAGGCATGTGCAGAGCAGGGCTCCTTGGGTGCCCATCCCACCCCAGCCTGGGCCCCTTCTCTGCTGCAGGTCTGGCCTCCACTTCTTCCAGCCCTGGGGGCTGTGGCTGCGGTCCAGCGGGCTCCTGTTTGCCACCTTCCTGCTGCTATCCCTATTTTCCCTGGTGGCTGGGCTGCTCCTGGCCTCACATCTCTACCTGGTGGCCAGCAACACCACCACCTGGGAGTTCATCTCCTCACACCGCATCGCCTACCTCCGTCAGCGCCCCGGCAACCCTTTCGACCGTGGCCTGACCCGCAACCTGGCTCACTTCTTCTGTGGGTGGCCCTCGGGATCCTGGGATACCTTGTGGGCCGAGGAGGAGGAGGAGGGGGGCAGCAGCCAGGATGTTTAGCGTCCCTGGAAGCTACCTGCCACCTCAGATAGGCCTGGGAGGGCCAAGAACCCCTGCCTGCTGAGTACAGGCCTGCCTTCCAAGGAAGAAGGCGAAGAAGACGACGGAGGTGGTGCCGAGCAGCTGGGTGTCCTCCTGTGCAGTTTTACACATTTAATAATCCACAAAGCCAGCCAAGTATTAAAAAGACAAACTAAGCCACTCCTCACTGTGGTGCCCTTTCTGGTCCAGCTCTTGCTGGGAGGCTGAGGAAGGTGGAAGGACAGGAAGGGGACATACTGCCCAGGGACACCCCACACAGCAGCCTGACAGCCACCACTTGCGTCCCACGTTTTCCTCAATACCTGAGAGCCCCACTGTTGCTGGGCAGGGCACCCACAGGCACCTGTGGGTTCGTAGGATCTGGGCCAGGCCTCACCATAGGCCTCAGGGCTGTAGGAAGCGCTCGGATACAAAGTCGAAGTCCTGGAAGGCAGCCTGCTGGCGGGCACTAAGGGGGCTGTGCAGGCCAGGAGGGGTCAGGGCAGGTGGCAGCCCCGTGAACTCGCCCTCGAAGTAGCGCAGGTCTGAGGGGCCACAGAGCAGTGGCACGAAGGGGGGCTGCACAGCTCGGGCCAGCAGGGCCTGCCAATCGGTGGTCTGGGGGTGAGGGCAGAGGTGGCTGAGCTGGGGGAAAGAGCAGCCCTGGAGTAACTCCAGGCCCCTACCCCGCCAGGTGATGGCGCTGCTGTGGCCGGCCACTCACCCTGAAGAATGGCTGGACCTTGATCTCCTCCGCATCTTGCTGGCCAGCGCCCAGGCGCTGCTCCGGGCTTTTCTGGAGGAGCTGAGCAGGGAGCATGTGTGTGCTTGGGTTGTCCCACAGGCACCCCACACAACACTGGGGACCCCCAGGGCAGTAGTAGCAGAGCCCAGGAACTGTGAATGGTTATAGACCCTCACCCTGGATGCCCAAGGCACTTACCTTCTGAATAAGCTCAAGGGCTTGTGCTGATAGAAAGTGGGGGTACGGGGCATCTGTGTTGACAATGCAGTCGAACACCTCCTCTTCTGTGTCCCCTGGGAACGGGCACTGTGGAAAGGGGGCCTCAGCGGAGCATGGAGGGCACCTCGCCCATCCCTGGCCTGGAGGAGCCCTGTGCTCACCTCGCCCACCAGCATCTCATAGAGCAGCACGCCCAGCCCCCACCAGTCCACAGCCCACGTGTACGTTGCCTGGGTCAGCACTTCAGGCGCCAGGAACTCTGGGGTGCCACAGAAGGTGCTCGTCCGGTCCCCAAAGCCAATCCCTGAAAACCAACATCCATACCAATGCCTGCTTGGCAGGATGACCCATTCACTACCACATCAACACCGGGAAGCCAGGTGTGGCACTGTAGGTCTATAACCCTGGGAGGCTGAGGCAGGAGGGCAGACGAGGATACAGCATGGAGATCTGGGATGGACAATCCCACCTTCTTTGCACAGCCCAAAGTCTGCGATCTTCAGAAAGCCCTGAGCATCGAGCAGGAGATTATCCAATTTCAGATCCCTAAGGACAAAGGGGCTCGAGTTGGGGACCAGGAAGAACAACCCCTCCACCCCAGCACCTCTGAGCTATGTTACCTATAAATGATTTTCTTCTCATGTAGGAACTGCAGCCCCAGGACCACACAGGCCAGGTAGAAGCTGAGGGTAGGATGGGGAGAATTCAGGCCCAGGCTGGGCATCAGAGAGGCATGGATCATGTCCCACAGGTGGGAGGCGGGTGGAGGAAGACCACATTCAGGCTTGGAGGCAGCACACAGCACCCCCAGAGGAGGCACCCAAGGTCATCTTAAGGTGGCTGTATACTCAGCCCACCCTTCCTGAGCTTTCCCACTGCGTGCTTTCCTCTCCTGATATTCATCATGATGACCTGGTACCCAAAAGAGGCCTCCACAACCATGCCTAGTGCCCAAAGGAGGATCTGAGATCCCAGTGAAGCTAGGGCTTAATAAGGATCGGGTCTTTCTAACTCCAAGAGCCTTGCACTAAGATGCAGAAAATAACTAGCTGCCAGTTCTCAAGCCAGGCAGGTTTTTTGAGCCACAGTCTCAGTGGGCAGCCCAGGCTGGCCTTGAACTCACAGGGTGCTGGGCCAGCAGCAGTTTGTAACTGTTACTTGAGTGAGGCATGCTGGGAGAATGGAACCGTAATACTTGCTGATGGGTTCTTAGAGGATGCATGAGGAAGGGAGAGGAGACAGGGCGGGGGAACCCACCAGGCCTGGGGCTCAGGGAAGACATCCTCGTGGATCTGCATCATGAGGTCACCACCCTGCACAAACTCCGTCACAAAGCAGGTGTGGCTGGAGGTCTGGAAGCAGGCAAGGAGGGAGAGCAGGAAGGGGTGCCCTGTGCGGCCCACGGTCTCCAGGATCCGCTTCTCACAGTACAGGCTGTGGGAGAGGAGGGCCTGGGTCTTAGGGCCAAAACCTCCACAGGAGCCAGGTGTGGTGGTGTACACTGTAATGGAAGCACTGGGGAGGCTGAAGCAGGAGGGTGTCTGTGAGTTCAAGAGCAGCCCAGCTGCACCGTAGGAACCCACTATCAAGCTTCTCCCTAACATTTTAAAAGGGGCTGAGCAAGCATATAGCTAAGTAAGGTCTTGGGTTTAATCCTCAATATCACTCTCTCTCTCTCTCTCTCTCTCTCTCTCTCTCTGTTGGGCAGTGCCCTGCCACTCACACAGTACCCACTCACTTGGTCCTCAGAGTGCCAGGTGGGAAAAGGGATGGCGCCCATGATGCAAAGGCTCACAGGGGTCGCTGAGCCCACACGACCACCATGGCCGGACCACACAGAGGAACAAACAGGCCCAAGAGGAGAGAAGCAGGGCCCTGCCCTAGGGCCTTCAGTTTCCAACTACAGATGCCAATGAGAACCCAGGCCTACCGGGACCCCACAGCCTTCGGGTGCTCCACTGGCCATAGCCCAGGCCAGCCCCTGAGAGCCCCCTAGGGACCCTGCACACCTCTCGACCTCATCCCGGCTCAGCACCTCCTGCTTCTTCAGCGCTTTGATGGCATAGTATTTTCCTGTGCCCTTGAACTGGACCAGGAGGACCTGGGGACCAGACAGTGGTTGAATCTAAGTAGGTAGGATGGGGGTATCTCCACTTCCTTTTCCACTACCCCCAGGCCCCAGGGCCCACTGGCCCCTTGGCACCCTCCCAGACCACTACCTTGCCGAAATGTCCCCGGCCCAGCACAGCCAAGCAGTGGAAGTCCTGCAGCCGGGGTGTTTTCCTGCTGAGGACAGAAACGGAACAAAAAGCCTGGAGGCCAGGCCAAGCCTCCCCATAAGCCACCCTGTACCCTCCACATCCAGCCACAGGACAGCCTCCCAGGCACAAAGGGAGTGGCCATCCCTGCAGTCTTGCAAACAGCTGGAGCTCAGCAACAATGCAGAGTGAGGAAGAACCTGCCAGCCAGCTGGCCTCAGTGCCCACCCCAAGGAGAGACAGAGCGAAGACAAATGTCCCAAAGCAACTGTAGCCTAGCGGAGTACCTGCTGGAGGAGGCTGGCAGGACAGGTGCAAGTCTGGCCCTGGGCTCCATGTGGGGGCGTTTGGTACGCTGTGGGGACACAGAGGCTCAGACCAGGGCTCTTGCCACCTCTTGGCCTGCCACCCCAAAGTCCTCACCGGGGTCTCCTCTGGCATGGGTTCTGGGGGCAGGAAGAGGCGTGGGGGCTTGGGCGGGGGCTGGATCTCTTCCCTCAAGGGGGTCTTCTTGGGCACATTACTGCAGGTAGAAGCAGACACACAGCAGAGCTCAGGAGGAAAAAAAAGTCGTGGGGTGGACACAGCCACAAGACAGACAGGTGGGGAGACAAATGGGACAGAGAAACGAGTGTCTGCAGTGAGGTGATGCCTCACCTCGGGGACACAGGCTCAGAGGCCCCATGGGGTGTAGTCGGGCTCCGAGGGCACCCTTTGGGGGGGCTGATGGTGCTTGGTGAACTGCAGGGGGGCAGCAGGCTCATGACCAGGCGCCCCCAGGCTGCCATGCTGAGATTCATCTGTGAAGCCCTCAGGAAGTCCTGGCCTGGGGCAGAGGTGGGGGTCAGTCCTTGAACCCCAGATGGCTCCAGCTCTATCCCCTCCACATGCAGCCCTTTCCCTCCACACCTCGGCGTTTAGAGAAAATGCGTTTCTGCCTCTGTAGCCGGGGCCGTCTCTCAAGGACAGGGTCACAGAAGGTCACCTATAGGGGCCAGGGGCACAGCTGACGACGGTCCCTTCCTAGCCCACATATCAACCCACAGATGCAAGACCAAGAAGAAGCCAGAGAGGCGGATTCCACATCCTCAGTGGTATCAGTGGAGAAACTGAGGCTCGGGGAAGAGAAGTGCTTGTTCAGGTGCATACGAAGCGAGGCAGAGGCCAGCCAGGGACCCAAACCTCCAGACTCGTCCCAAGAGACCTCTTTCCTCTGGTCAGTCTCAAATGGCCTTCAAGCCCTGCACCCAGGGCTGTCAGGCCAGAGGGCAGCCGGTAGGCAGCACCTGGGCAAAGAGCAGGCCCTGTGGCACCAGGCTGAGGGACAACTGGTGACAGGCGTTGTCCAGGAAATCCTCGAGCTTCAGGAAGGCCACACCACACAGCTGCCGCCAATCGCGCCAATGCACGTCGATCTCCAGCTCCCGTGCCTGCAGCAGGGAGGACAGGCCGAGGGGTGGGGCAGGAGCACCCCAAGTTGGGGCCACGCGCCCCATGAGCCCGTGGGTGCACTCACTCGCTCCAGGGGAATGGCAAACGTCTGGTCCCAGCACCGCTCGGCCACCTGACCCCAGCCTGTTTGGCCCACGATGTGGTTGTCCACCTTCAGCACAGCCAGCACCTCACCTTGGGGGTGGGGCCAGGGCCAGAGCTCAGGGCAGGCAGAACAGGGGACACTGCTGCCCCCCAGGGGTGCTCCCCTACTACTCACTGGCCAGCTCGCCTCCACTGCGCTGCTGCCTGGCCCTGGCCCGAAGCCAGCCCTCGGAGGGGCTGCTGGCCACTGCGGCCACTGGGGAGCGCCCGGGCACAGCCGCCAGCGGCTGCTCACAGCCCAGGAGATGGACCTGCAGTGTCCCTGGGGGGCAGGAAGCCTCCATCAGATACACCACCTCACCAGTGTCACCCTCTCAAGGTGGCTGACCTGGGCCTAGTGTGCATGGAACCTCAGCAGCACCACCATACACAGGGTGACCAACCAACACCCAGTGGGCTGAAGCAGGAGGCGCACCTGGAGTTCAAGGCCAGCCTCAACTGCACAGGGAGCCACTGTCTGAAGAAAACAAGCAGAACACCAAGACCTCATCTATGGCGGAGTCCAGTGGGGCCAGGGGACAAGATGTGGCCTGATGCTTGAGTCTCAAGCACATCATGGCAAAGACCAAAGCTTGGGGCAGGAAGCAGGAAGCTTGGGTTTCAGCCTGGGTCCCACTTGTTCCCTGGGCCTCAGTTTCCCCATCTGAACAGTGGAGGTGAGTGCTAACTGTGGCCCACCTCACCCAGTGGGTATAAAAATAAGCAGGCTCAGTTTTATAGCCACTGAGAGCTTCCTCTCAAAGGGCAGAGAAACAGGGTAGATCGAGAACCTCCTGAGGATAAGAATTGGGCCCAGAGTACAATTTACGAGAGGCCGGGCCTGGGCTTCACACAGAATGTGGCCCATCTGGCCCCCGGGACCTGGGGCCATGCAGGCAGTTGCTGCAGAGAGGCAGCTCAGCACAGGGTAAGAAAGACCTCTGTAAGCCTGGTATGGTGGTGCACACCTGTAATCTCAGCATTTAGGGAGGCTAAGGCAGGAGAATCATAAGTTCAAGAACAGGAATTTTTCCCCAAAGTGCTTTAGAGTCCCTCCTTAAAGGTTAGGGGCGTTCTGAAGCTGACTACCTGTCAGGGCAGTGGGCTTCACAAGGGGCCCTGAAGGCTGTGGATTCCCAAATGCTGCCATTCTCAGCTCCCGGGCCACCCTGCTGTGTAGAGGGTGGCCAGGAGGCAGGCCCTCCAGCAGCCGCTCCAAGGCCAGCCGGAGCAGGTCCAACTTCTGCGAGGATTCTTGGAGCTGGGCCTGGGCCTACAGAGGGAACAGAGACAAGGGCTGGCTGTGGGGTGGAGGGTTCAGGCCACTTGGAGACACCGTGAAGGTCCCAGCGGCACTTGAGGCCTGTTTTCTCACTGCCACCTGCACAGCCAGAGGCCAAGTGGAGCCCTGCAGCGAGCACAGAGGACCCAGCTGACCTCGGCCAGGGCCTTGCGGTCCTGTGTCCTTCGGCCACCAAGCAGCTTTACCACGTTCTTGGCACCCTCAGCCACTGCAGCCTCGATGTGTAGTCGGTGCCGCAGCTCCTCAGCCAGCAGCTCAGGGCCTGGGGGTGGGGATACTCAGGCCTCAGGCCCAACCCAGCCCTATCACGCCTACCCAGCATCACAAGACCTCAAGGCCTCACCTGGCTCAGGGGATCCATTGGCCTCCAGGCTGCTGATCTTCATGCGGAGCAGGGCCACCTTCAGCTGGGAATCCCGCAGCATCTGCTGGGCAGCCGCCAGGAGCTTTCTCTCCTATAGGGACAGGACAAGCACCTCTCAGATCCAGTGGGGACACAGCCTCCCCATCAGACCAAGAATCAAGGTCAGAACTTCCCACCAGATAGACATGGAGGTGCAATCTCTGCATCATGCTCAGAGCTGTACCCGAGGAAGGAGCAGGGCATCAGCTCTAGGTACTACATGTCAGACTCTGGCCCACAGCCCTGCCATCCTCATGGCCTGGGGTTTGAGGCTGTATACGTCTACTATCAGAGTAGGAGCCAGGACAATACCTCCCCTAACATCTGTTTCTTTCTTTGAGACAGGGTCTCACTCTGTAGCCCAGGTCAGACTCGAACTCACTTGAACTCCTGCCTCTGCCTCCCGAATGCTAAGATAAAGGCACCTACCATAGGCTGCTTCCCTAACAACTGAGAGCCCATCTCTCCCCTTCTCTCCCATCTGTCCCAAGGCAGGGGCTGTGCCTGCTGTACCAGAGCCCAGGAGTTATTCCTTACCTTGGGGGTACCACTGGCACAAGTGTGGGTCATGTTCTCGGCTCCCTGCTTTACCTTCAGCTCCACTTGCAGCTGTCTCTGCAGAGACTCCAGGTGCCGAGCCTTGGACTGCTCTGCCCTCGGCCGGGGTCCTGAGGTCACAGGCTCTGTAGGTAAGGAATGTCAGGTGCAGGAAGCTGTAACCAGGTCTGAGGCTCCTCCCTCCCCTCCACCAGGGCACATGGGTGATAGGGGCACAGGGGGCAGGTTTGGAGCAGTGAGACAGCCTGCAGGCTAGAGGCCAGAATGGGGGACAGCAGCCTTTGTCTGTAGGAGCAGTCAGAGCCAGCCTGCTCACCAGTGGGGCCAGGCAGCAGGACGCGGGCATGCAGCTCCCGAAGCTCACAGTGCAGCTGATCCAGGCGGCGGTTAGAAGACCGCAGCAGCTGCTGCACACGACCCAGGTGGCGGCGGTCTGTGGCCACACGACGCAGGTTCTCCATGCCCTCCTTGATTTTCAGCTCCTTCTGGATGGCCCGGCGGATCACTTCTCTCTCATCTTCCAGGGGCTGCTGGCTCGGCTCACCCTACAGAAGAACAAAGAGGAGTCACCAGAACCCAAGGACAGGGTATGGCAGCTAAGATGGACCCACAGAGCTTGATGAGCTCTCTACCCTCAGAGCAGATGAGATGGCACACAACTGTTATCAGGGCTTGGAAGGCTGAGGCAGGAGGATTGATGCAAGTTCAAGCCTACCTTGGGCTATGGTGAGTTCAAGGCCCAACTGAACTATATAGCAAGACCCTGTCTCAAAAATCCAAAGCAACTTCTCTGGCAAAAAAAAAAAAAAAATCCAAAGCAAACAAAAAAGAGGCAGGAGACTGCCCCAGTTCTTCTGGTGCAAAGCAGGTCCCAGGTTGCTGTCTACAGTCTTGACACACCTCACCGCAACCTCTCCGCACAGGAGAAGGGCTCTGAGAATCAGGGTCTTGAGCTCCCCCTCAGGCCTGGGAGTTGGCATCCTCACAAGACACGGGAGAAATGTGCACAGTGGCCCACAGGGAACACTGGGCAGAAGACTATCCCAGACACCAGCTTCTCCCCAGTAGCCACACTGTGATCTCAGAGCCTGGGAACTGAAGTAGAAGCTTGGAAGCTAGAAAAAGCTCAGCGTGCCCAGCAGGGATTCCGCCAGGGTCACTAGGTGAAGGCAGCCAGTGGCCCAAGGCCAAGGCTTGTTTCTCTGACCTCTCAATGCTACAGGGACATCCAGGAGGGTTGGGGAATCACAGCCCAGGCCTCAACTCAGCTCTGGGAGGAAGTAGAAGGCTCTCTCCCTCTGTCCCAGGTCAAAGCCAGGAAGAAAACACCCTCTCTCTGGAGGCCTCATTACAAGCCCAGGAATCCAAGACATCCCCTCTCAGGGACTCCAGCAGACATCCCATCTTACCTCTCGGCCTGCCATCTCCTGAGCTCAGGGGAAGAGTGGCTGCCCAGCCTCGGGGACCCCCACCCTCAGGCTCTGCTAGCCCCACTGTCTGAGGGCAAGGGCGAGGCTCAGGAAATCCTCTGACCGCCCCAGGCAAGAGGGCCAGAGCCAAGGGCCTGAGCAAACAAAGATCTCAGAAGCTGGGGGCCGGCAGCAGGGGTCCTGAGTCACCCAGCTGCTCAGCAGGGCGGAGGCTGCAGGAAATCGGAAAATGTGTGCGAGCAGGTCTGAAAGGGCCAAGGGACTTCTTGGAGGAACAAGGAGGGAGGGAGTAGACTCAGCCCCTGGGGCTGCCTAAACCCTGGGTGGGGACACTGGCGTTGGGGTACTACACCCCCTCTGCTAGGGGTAGAACCCTGGCCACACCCACTCCTCACATACACAAACACATAAATTCTCTCTCTCTCACACACACACACACACAGAGCCAGTGCACCTGTGGCTAGTTCCTGGCAGAAACCCTGGGTTCCTTCACTGGAACCCTCTCTGTACCCCCACATTCCCACCTGGCTGGGTTCTCTGGGTGTGCAGCTCACCCTTGCTTTCGCGAGTCTGAGAAGGTCCCCCAGAAGCACAGAGGTTATCCACCTCCCCACTGCGCACACCTCCTACGCCCCCAGGCAGCTCCCGAGTGCAGAAGGGCACCCCCCACCCCATCTCTTTCCGACTAATTCCCTTTGCCCTAGAGTCCTAGATGAAAGAACCGATTTGTGTGCGGTTCGGGGCCCACCCGGGTAGTGCACACCGCGATTCCGGACTCGCTCCTGGGCTGGCCGGACCCAAGGCTCTGAGTCACCCAGGGGACAGGAGGGACCCTGCCCAGGACCCAGGTCTGCCCCGCGAAAGTGTCACGGACAGCGACACCAAAGTCCCCGACCTCCAATCCCGCTCCCGCTCACCTGCTGCCTCGCCCCCTCCTCCATGGCGCCGCTCGGCCCCTCCTCTCGACCCCTTGGTTCCGGAAGCCTCGGCCTCAACCAGGACTTTCAAACTTGAAACTTCCCGGGAAGCGGCGCGGAGACCTGGGATCGAGCGCCCCCTCCCGAGGCCTGACGCCCGCGGGAACTGGGGTACCAGCGCCGCCTCCCGGCCGCACGGAGAACAGCGTCCTGGGCCACGCTCGGAAGTCCCAGGCGCCGTCTACACCCGAAGCTGCGTGCGATTCCGCGCCCTGAGCCCGGGCGTCCTCGGTGCGATAAGGATGCCCGGGGATGGGAGGGGCGAGGGGCATTTCTGCAGCCAGGGTCCCTTTGCTGTATCCCGCCGTCCGCCTGTCTGACGGCCGCTCTCTGCTGGGGACCTCGCAGCCCGGGCAGCCTCCGCCAGGTGCTTCTCTTGGTCCCCAAGTCGCTGGTATAAATGGGCGAGGAGTGCTTGGCTTTGGAGGTTAACGCCTCACCCAATTTGGCTGAAAATGACAAAGTACGAATGAACCCAACTTCTCTCAGGCACATCACCTAATTCGACGGAGGTTGCTGGTTCTGAAAAGCCCATCTGGCTCTAAAGAAAGATAAACTCCAGGCATTTGTAGAAAAGCAGGTGCACCTTGAGACCATCATATTAAGTGAAATAAATCAAAAGCAGGAGCTCAACTATCTCATGGCTTGTTTTTCTTTTCTTTCTTTTTGTGGCACCGGGGATTGAACTCAGGACCTTGTGCTTGCCAGGCAGGCACTTATTCTCTGAGCTATCTCCCCAGCCCCTTAATGGTTTGTCTTTTTTGCAGAACTGGGGATTGAACTCAGGTCCCCTTGTGCTTGCTAGGGAAGCGCTTATTCCACTGAGCCATCTCTCTGGCCCCTTAATAGTTTTTCTTATGTGAGAAACCTAAGGATAAAGGGCAAAATAAAAGATAATAGGAAACGGAGATATTTTGCAAACGGAAGTGGAACCAAGAATGGAAGGAAGAGAGAAAGGGACAGAAAAGGAATTAAGATGTGTTATTACAGGTACCAACCTGCCCCCCAGAATGTGATCATTATGTACCAAAAACATGTGCTAATTAAAAAAAAAAAAAAAAGTCTATCTCCTAGAACAGACATTTACTGACTTCACTGGAAGCAGCCTCTGCCAGCGGCCAGACCACAGAAAGGATCAGATATTGACCTGTTTCAGAATAGTAATCCTTCATGCTTTATGTTTTGTTTTGATACAGGGGCTTGCTATGCAGTTCAGGCTGGCCTTAAGCTCACTTTGTAGCCCAGGCTAGTCTCAAACTTGTAACGATCCTTGATTACAGGTGTACGACAAAAAGTCCAGCTCCATGTTTTAACTGATGGGAACAGCTCACACCAGGACAAGTGGGCTTTTAAAAGTGCGCTTAATGGTATTAGCTAGCATTTAGAAGCAATAAGACCTCAGTTTCTGGCTGCAGCTCATCAAAGTACAGGAATCAAGCTAGCAAGCCTCCCCCTTTGGAGTTCCCCAACTAGAGGCAGTGTGGTAGCTAGCAGCTGTCTGCCAGTAATCCCAGTATTCATGGGGCGGATGCAGGAGGATCACTGTGAGTTCGAGGCCCAGCTTCTCAGCACTGGGCCTCTTGGTCCAGCCTCAAGCGCAGGCTGCTGCTTTAGCTGGCTTTGTATAGCTGCCTGGCCTTCTGAGAATGAAGAGGAGCTCTTGGGTTGTCGTACCCACAGAATGCGCTGGGGCGAGTATGCAGACAACCAAGCCCACCCAGGCTGGAGCCTGAGGTGATTGGATGGCCACGTCTTCTGTCTCCAGCTAGCTGGCTGTTACAGCCGTGTAGAGCCTGCCTAGAAAGCAGAGCCGAGCCCACCTTGCAGAGTGTCTCCCCTTCCCAGCCACATGGCTTATTCCACCTCAGTACTGAACTGTCTTACTACATTTAAGTCTGGGCAGAATCTGAGTGCACAGTGTCACCAGCTAATCAAACTGGCACACACCATCCACTTGGAAGTCCATTATTCTTGTTCTGCTTATAAAACTATAGCCCTTTCCCTCAGAGCTGCTAGAGTAACTTGGAAGCCTTCACACCCACAGCCATAAATTCTAAAAGGAGTACTTTCCGCTGGTGTGGCAGAGACCCTTGAAAGTATTTACTCTTCTTTGAAGAACTTATCAGCAGGACAAGATGGTGTACACCAACACTCTGAGAGGAGGCTGTGGCAGGGGACCACAAGTTCTAGCAAACTGTAAGATCTCGCCTCAGCATAAACAAGGGCTAGGGATGGAGCTCAGTTCCAAGGCTCTGGGGGTTGGGGACACAAAACCAAAAACCTCAGGGCTAGGGGCTGGGGAGATAAGCTCAGTGGAATAAGTGCTTGTCTGGCAAGCACTAGGTCCTGAGTTCAATCCCTGGTACCACAGGGAGGAAAACACACACACACACACACACACACACACACACACACACACTAGCTGGGAAGACTTACTCTTTCTAATGAATTATGTTTTTGACACTAATTTTTTTTTTTTTTTTTTAAGGACAGGGTCTATGGGGTCTCTACAGGGTCTCACTCTGTAAACTGGATGTGTATTGATCCTCCAGTTTTCAGCCTCCCAAGCTCTGGGATTACAGGTGTGTGCCACCATGCCCAGTCTTTTGTGACACTAATAAAGGATTCACAACACTAACTTTTTTAAAAGGCAGAACCATTAAGCCCATTTCTGTAAGCATGTGAGACTGAAATTAACTAATTACGAAACAGCAGTGGTAAAGATTACTGAATGAATTCACAAGCACATTGGTTAGGAGTCCTCTGGTGTCTAGGAGAACCCAAGAGTCCATTGAGCCAAACATAATCTCCTTTCAGGCATGGTTCCAAAGGGTCTGATGTACCAGAAGTCTGTCAAACACGCTCAGTGAAATTCTGGACGGTCTACACTCTACATTGCAACAGCCAGTCCAGTGGATATTAAGAACTTGTTCCAGAGGTCAGTTCAGGGAACTGAGTTAGGTCTTTTTTGAGACAGTGTCTTGCTATAAGCTTAAACTGGTGTTGAACTATGTAGTTCAATATGGCCTTGAACACACAGGAATCCTCCTGCCTCAGCCTCCATGGTGCTAGGATTACAAGTATATAGCATCACACCCAATTTGCAGGTCTTTTGAGGTAACTTTTGAGGCTAAGCATGGTAGCGCACATTTATAATCCCAGCATTTGGGAAGCTGAGACAGGAATGTTGCAAGTTCGAGACCAGCCTGGATTACAAAGTGAGTTCAAGACCAGCCTGAACTGCATAGTGAGACCCTGTCTCCAAAAAAACAAAAAAATTTTCTCTTAAATTATTGGGAGTCAGGCAAGGTGGTGCACATCTGTGATATCAGCGCTCAATAGCTGAGGTAAGACTGACCCAAGTTCAAAGTCATCTTCAGCTATATACCAAGTTCAAAATTAGCCTGAATTACAGTGAGACCCTTTCTCAAAGTAAATTAGTATGTTAAAATTATTGGGGAAATAAGTGACTTGAACTGCAGAGATGGCCTAAGTTTTGAAACTAAATCTGATACCTTGTGCTCCACAGCTTTGGGAAAAGAGTAGCTTAGCAGGAGGGAAATTAGCTCGCAGACAGCTCCCTGCTTTTCACGCCATCCACTCCCCAGGGTAGCTCAAGAGCTCTCCATCGGGCACAAGGCTCAGAAACACACATGGCCATTTTAATTTCCTCACAGCTCAGTCTACTTCATGCTTTATTTACAACCCATCCCCAAACTACGACTGGCTGCATGCAGCAGTAACTGGAGCTTGTACCAGCTACTGGGAGATGAAGTGTATACATCTTAGGCCCAGTAGAAGGCCAGCCTTGACAACAGCGTAAGAATGTCATGTGACCAGATCTGACATAGCTGTTGTGACTTTGTGGAGTATTAGTCCCAATGACTTTTTTTCCTAGGGAAAAAACCTTTGTGACAGGGTCTTGCTACAGTCCAGGCTGGCCTTAAAAATAAGGCAATCTTGCTGTCTCAGCATCCTACAGTTATAGGACTTGCACCATCAAAAATTCTAACTTGGGAAGCTGTCAGGAGGTACAAGCCTGTAAATTCCAAACCATAGCTTCAAAAGAACTCTAGGAGTCAGGGAGCTGGCTCAGTGGAATAAGCGCTTCCCCAGCATGCGCAAGGGCCCGAGTTCAATCCCTGATTCTGCAAAAAAAAAAAAAAAAAAGAAAAAAGAAAAACTCTACCAGTCAAGCAGTTCAATCCTTTTTTGTAGCTAAACCTATGCTAGATTTTGTAGTTACTAACCCCCTACCCATCAATTAGATCAAATCCAAAAGCAAGTAACATTCCTGTGCAAAACAAGAATGACTTCAGTCCAAAAAGAAATCTTTATGTTCCTTTATTGGAGCAAGATTCCTGACCAGTATACAGTGAACTCACTAAACAGAGACCTGTGCAGAAATCACACTATCCATCTAGACAGGTAAGGGTTACACTTTGCCTTTTGATGGAATAATTCAATTTAGTTTCATACATCAAAAAACTGAATTTAACTTGGCTGTCCATTAATTTACCTCAGAAAGTGGCATTTAATTTCAGCTCTTACAGCAAAGTCCATGCATTAAGGAAGCCTCTCAAAAGGTTACCCCACATGGTGTCTGTGCAGACCGACACCCCATCCCACCCAGATTCACAGTGGTGTCTCAGTTCCCTCCAAGACCCTTGGGGCTCCAGAGCCAAAAGCACTAACCGGAGAAACACCCCTTCCTCGGCTGGACATGGCCACAACCCCAGCAGCCACTGCCCACACAAGGCAAGGCACCTGAGCATCAGGCCTACATGCAGATGGCAGAGGCTGTGCCCATTACACCCAGGTACAGAGGGTCACACTAAAAGCTGCCAATTGAAGATTAAGAGCACAATTTGGAACACAGCTTGGACCCTGGTATCTCAAATGACATTATTTTCTGAAGTCACTGGCAACTATACCAATTCCCAGCTGTTGAGACATTAAGACATTGATTCAAATCCCTTTATCTCCATCTATATAGCCCTGAGGTCATCCTGGAAAGTGCATTATCAAAAAAATACGGAGTTAGGTAACAAAGTCTGACAGGGGGGTTGTTACAAGTTCAACTTGGGAGGCCCTGGGGTACATCTATTGTGAGAGAAAACATCAAACCCTTTGTGTACACATGTAGTTTTATTGTAACAAAGCAACTTGTACACTTTGAACGTTTAAAACTGCGCATCACCTTTTCCTTTCCAGTGAAAACAAAAAAAGAATTTAAAAATAAACCAACAAAATTACAATAGAGTGTCAATTCCAAATAAGACCCTACAGGTTCTGCTGATTCTCCCATTGAGTGGCAGGGCTCAAGTCATCATTAGGAGAGAATTTTATTTTAAAAGTGTCATCTTAAACTGCAAGGATGTCTGTTAACATCACAATTAAACATGCCAAAGGAGAAGCCATGTTGTCAAATGCCCACTTAACCCACCCAAACATCT
>PVKA01014418.1:0-42803 GCA_004027165.1 Ctenomys sociabilis
GGAAATAAACAGAAGCAGGATGCAGCACCAGCCGAAGGTGAAAGGCCTAGAAGCTCACTGAGAGTCATTCAGAAGGGCTGAAGGGACCGGGACCTAGAGGTGGATGTTCCCGACAGCAGCAGTAAAGGGCGCGCCCCCTGGGCGGGAGGGGAGCTCTCCAGTCGGCTCGCTTCTCCACCTTTCTTCTATCCTGGCTGCACGCCCTGAGTTACAGGCCTACACGTCAGCCACCACAGACACACCCAGGGCGGGGCTCAACTAATCCACGAGGTATTTCTTCATCCAAGCTGACCTATTGTGATTAATGATCACATTCTTGAATCTTGCTTTCTAAACCTAGCCTTGCAGATGACTATGTATCTGCACTTACAAAGATAAGTTTGACTTTGGTTCTTTAGGGCATCCATTACTGATTTTACTATCAATGCTTTTTTTAAAGAGTCCATGAAATATGAGTGTCGTGAAGCTTTATTTTATCTGGCTGCTTTTTCTGATAATTTGAAAGTTTTTAATCTTAGTATATTGCTTATTGGCTTTACACAAAAGCTTTCTGTTCTCAGCTGTGTTTCTGTGTTTTGCAGTATCTGTTTTCCCTTCTGATGTTGACTCCCCCCCCCCCCCCCCCCCGGGTACCGGGCACTGAACTCAGGACCTTGTGTCTGCCATGGAGGTGCTTATGCTGCTAAGCTATGTGCCTGGCCCTTGATGCTGTTTTCATGTTTGTAGTGGTTTTACGTTTCCATTTTCTCCATAGCCTTTGCCAGCTTTGATTTTGAGCTATTTCTTCAGGGTGGCATATTTTATCAAAACATCCATCCGTTTCATCAGCTTAGCAGTGTGACTTCAGGTACATAGCTTTATTTATTTATCTGCCTGTAATCAGTCATTTTTCTTTCCTCCTGTCCTGTAGAGTTTCTGTGTAGATCCCTTCCAGTCCTCTGCAGGCCGTTTTTCACCTTACAAAGGGCCACTCCTTGTGTGCCAGCCGGGTGCTAATGCCTGCTGTTGGGAAAGAGCTCAGAGTTTGTCCTTGGTGTCTGTCTGTCATATTTCTGCATCTTACTGCTTGTGTGTGAGATTGCTCTCACCAATACTCCGCTCTCAGGCCCAAGTATGCTAACTGCTCTTCATATCATGATGTAGCATTTTGTTTCATTTTATTTATTTATATAAATTTTTGGTAGAACTGGGGATTGAACTCAGTCTCTTGCGTTTGCCAAGGAAGTACTTATTCTACTGAGCCATCATCTCCCTGGCCCCATGATGTAGCATTTCAATTCCTTTCATAGACTCTGATCAGCAGCTGGCTTAGTAGTCAAGAGTTCAGGCTCAGAAGTGGGGTGGTCTAGGTTCAATTTCTGGCCTTCCTACCTTCAAGTTATATGCTGTGGAGCAACTTGTCTAACCTTTTGTATCTCAGTTTCTCTACCAGAGAAATGGGAGAAGAGTTTGCAGCACCCAGGGCTACGTTGAGGGCTTTTTGTTTTTGTTTTTTGTCTTTTTTGTAATGCTGAGCTAAATTCCCAGCCTATGCTTTGAGGATTAAATGAACCCATACCCTCAAGAAGCATTTATTTATTTATTTATTTATTTATTTATTTATTGGTGGTACCAGGGGTTGAACTCAAGACCTTGCATTTGCCAGGCAAGCACTTATTCCACTGAGCTATCTTCCCAGCCCTCTAGAAGCATTTAAATATCATCCAGCACATTAACCTTTAGAGTGGTGAGTGCTGTGGCTAACACCAGTTCTTTTTCATAACCATGCTGAATGATTGCTTTGAGCAAAGATGGAGTGGCCACGGGTATTACTGCTCGAGCCCTCCATCCCCACTCCCTGACCAGTTTTGATTCCACTGTGCTCTGCAGTCCCTTGAAACACCCAGTTGCTCTGGTCCAAGATTATTTTCAATTCCTTTCAAAGATGGTTTCCCTTCTAATTGTTTCCTCTTTGCCTCCAAAACAAAACCAGGACAGAGGCACTTTGCTCCTGAAGATATCTAGTAAGGAAGTGTATGTTACTATTTGAAAATGAAATTAAATTTAAATCAGGAGTTTTATCCTAGATTCATTGCACCCCTTCCTGCTTCATCCTGTGTCACCTGTTGTCCTGCACACAGAAAATGCACATTGCATGCGTTACCTAGAGCCAGTGTCACTAGAGACGTGGGAGACACCGCTAAGTGGTGCGTCGTGACTCATGGAGTTGCCGTCTCCTGGAGAGAAAAGTCCCTGGTACATTGGTAAATGTAGAGCAGAATGCTAGAGGACCTGGCACCGTGACCAGGGCACCGCACATGGCGATGTAGACCAGTCAGCCACTCTGAAACTGGCCTTGGTAGCAATGTGTCTCAGTTTCCCTCTTCTCAGCCCTGGAACAGCATTTGTGAGCTGTTCCACCTACCAGAGGCCTCATACTCATTTATTTATTTAACACCAGGAATTGAACTCATGATCTCATGCTTGCCAGGCAGGGGCTGTGCTGATGAGCTGTATCTCCAACCCATGCCTATTTACCTGGTATGCAGCACAGATAGTGTCATCATCTCGCTGTGACCTTGTGACAAGAGAGCCGGAAGGGACTTCCACAGGTTTAGTGTGTTCTAAAGAAAGCGATGTCTGTAGGTCTTTGAAGATGTCTGCACCCCGAAGGGGTGAGGGAGGGGCAGGTGGAGAGACAGTATGTATATTCTCGCTCCTTTCCCCTCATGAGGGGAACACAGATGTACCATCAGGAGGTGTGAGACTTAGGGTGGGTGAAAGGGAAGCAGAAACTACTTTGTATGGAGGCTGAGTCTCCTTTTCCTCTCCTGCTGCCTCTCTTCCAGGTCTACTCTTTCCTCAACTTTTTAATGTCACAATTAAAAAAATTAGGGCTGACCAAATAGCTTCAACCTCGCTGTTCTCTTCTAAAATCCCTGCAGGATAAGCATGTTTGACGGGACTGGAGACTGTATGTGTGTAGACAGTCTATTTCGAGATGCTCCATTGCAAGTGCCACTATTCTAGTTCTTTCTGTCACTTGGGTAATTTTGAGAAATATGGTGCCGAGATTTTTAAAATGCTTGTGTAGGGTACTGTTCATAGTGAACTCTCCACACAGCCATGTAACTGAGCTTCAGATAAATCAGGTATGAAAAAGCCAGGAGTGTTCGATACTTTGTGGATGGAAACCAACTATAGTTCTCATGTTAGCCAGTTTTACTTGCCGTGAATTAAACCTGGGGCCTGGAACATGCTAAGCACATGTTCTGCTGCTGAGCTATACCTCCAACCCCAGGCCCTTTTTCAAAAAAAAATGATTTGGTACAGGGTCTAGCTACACAGCTTAGACAGGCAGTGATCCTCCTTGTCTGAGCCTCCCCAGGGCTGAGATTATAGGAATGCACCACAACACCTGGTTTTGGTGGCTGGGGGGACCAGCATGGCATGTGGTACCTGGGATCAAACCCAGGTCCTTGCACTTGCCAGGCAGGAGCTTAGGCCACCAAGCTATCTTACCAGCCCCATAAAATAATTTAAAAAGAAGAAAATCTATTCATTTAACTGAAAAATCATAGGAGTGCCTCCAGCTGCCTATTTTCACCCCCTACTCCAAATGTTGCCTTCTGCTGCAGTGGCTTTATCCTCCAGAGTCTTTTCCTGTCCTGGCAAGAATGGCTGTGGGCTTCAAGATTAGCAGCCCTGGCTGAGGCTTTGGCCTGACCTTCTTTCCTCTTCCTTCTTTAGAGGGAGTACTCCTCAGGGGCAGGCAGCCTCAGGATGCACTGGAGAGAAAGACGGGCAGCAGCACATTGATTTTTATCATCACGACCAATGGTGATGCATTGGGGGTTCAATGAGCAAAGTAAAGACACTGGAGTGGGGTTTAAGGTGGGAACACTTCTAGGTTTGCATTTAAGAAACTCTCTGGTTGTTGATGGAGGGGCTGTACAGGGAAAAGGACAGAGGAGGCCTGTGGAGGGGCTACTGCAGGAGTCAAGGGTGCCGGCAGGGTCCAAGGTGCTGGTAGAGGAGCCAGAGAAGAGGAGATGGATCCCAAAGATAGCTTAAGACGTGCAATCTGTGGACTCAGGACCTGACTATGCCGAGGGTTGCAAAGGCCTTCTTGCTTCTTACCTGTTGCCACTAAGTCATCTTGAAGCAATGTGACTTCCTCCTCATTCCTGTTGCTGCAGAGACAAGACAAAGGGGCCACCATCAGAGTGTTTGTGATGAGCACGGGCCACGTCCCTTGGGCATCCTCTCCCTGAGCCTCCACTCCACCCTTTGGGGTGGCCATGGTTACTGTCCTTCAATCCCTTATGCTGAGGGAATGAAGTATAGAGGAGAAGTTACTTGTCCGGGTTTGCACAAGATCACATGCCATGAGTGATGACAGCACCAACAAAAATACCATAAATGAGGGGCTTGGAAGAGCCTCTGGGCTGCTGAAGTCGTGGGGCTGTTGGCAGGGCCGCTTCCCCACAGAGGACTGGGGAACCTCCCTACCTTGCCCTGAGCACCCCTTTCATTTGGGCATTTCTGAGATGCAACCTTTAAAATAAATCATCAATAAGAAGGAGGCCATTTTCCTGAGTTCTTTGTCCCATTCTAGTCAATTATAGAACCCAAGAGGGAGTCAACTCTTCAGATGGGGGGGGAGCCTGGACACCCCTTTTAGCTGCCATGTGAAGTGGAGAAATGTTTACAGCTGTCCCTTTAACTTGTGGGATCTGGTGCCAATTTGTGGTGAACCATGTCAGAATTGAATTAAATTACTGGGTACCCATCTAGTGTGCAAAAATTGGAAAACCAGTTTGTATGAGGAGAAATCCTGCATATTTTGTATCAGAAACAAAGCCCTGAGGTGTGGAGATTTTTAGGGATACTTAGAAATATTCAAAACTGTGACTTAATTCTGAGATTACCAAGAGATATGGATAATTTTGTCAAAAGTGTTCTTTCTCGAAAATAGATACTGTTTTTTTTTTTTTTTTTAATTTAGAGATTAATTGCAACTTCATGTTCTTGCCCTGCCTCCGCCCCTTTCTGCCCCATCCTATACCCCTTATCCCTGCCTCTGTCTCTGCTCAGGCACGTTTGTGTTTCAGGTGCCATCTTCTCAAGAGTGGTAGGAAGGACAGCTGCTGACCATTCTCTTCCTGTGAAGTGAAGGAAACTGACTGCTTTCTGTCCTTGCAGAACACCTTCAACATCACTGCTGAGAAAGCTTTTCTTGATGTATTTCTGCCCAATGGAAGAAGCATTAATGTAGAAATTCTAACATCAGCTACTGCCGAAAGAGTGCTAGAGGTAAGCTTTGTTTAAACTCTTAGCCAAATTTAGGAAAAAATCTGCTGTGGGACTGGCTGTAGCCACCTTCAAGCAGCTTCCTGCCTACAGTTTTACAGTGGGAGATGATCTGTAGGCGGTGCTGGGGTGCAGGAGATGGACCCAAGAACTCAGGCTACAGCCAGTTCTCTGGGCCTCCTTGATTTTACCTGCTCTCTGGGTCACTGCTTCTCGGGGGCCTCTGAGGACCTTTCTAAGGCTGCTGTCCCCCTTTCCTGGCACATAGTCAGGATGTGGCTGAGACTCACTCACTATGCTGCACTGTGGGAGCAGTACAGACGGTGTTGGTTTTGGAATGGTCATATCCAACTGGGTCACGACAGAGCCCGGTAGAGAGTAATAAGGACTTCTCAAAGACCTCCCGCCAAGCGGAAGGCCCAGGCCTGCTTGGCCACCTGTCTCAGTAGAGCTGCCTGTGGCCCTGGATTAAGAAATACACCTTCTCCAAATCTTGGTCCTGCACAGAACCACTGTTCCTTTCACTTGTGGGGGCTGGGTTTTGTGTCTCAGCCATGAGAAATTAACTAAGACACCTAATTGAAATACACAATCTACACATGTATCAGAACAACGCATGGTACCCTGTAACTGTATAATGTTTCTGTGTCTTTTTTTTTTTTTTTTTTTTTTTAAAGGCTGGAAGTGCCAGGAAATCATTTGCATGTGGTTAATCTTACAGAGGGCCCAGGCCAGAGCACTGGGAGGGGAGGGAAGCAGCCTGTTGGGTTGTGCAAGTTCCCACCAAGGGAGGGTCAAAGAAAGTCAAGTGTTGAAGGTTGTATGGTTGGCCTGGTGACCGAGTGTTGCTTGTGAAGAGGAAGTCACTGGTGTTGAAATGAAAGCCAACTGACAGCACCATTAAAGAGGGACATGGAAGGAGACAGTCCATGCCTGGGGTCTTCAGTCTTCATAAAAAAAAAAAAAATGTCATAGTTCTAGGGAACTACCTGCTCAGGCCCCCTTCCTGTCCTACTCTTGGAGGGGAGCTTTCTTTCCCTCAATAAATCTATTCTGCTCATAAAAAAAAAAAAAAAAAAAAAAAAAAAGTTATAGTAAATTACACTTGACCACCCTAGGAACGTCAAAGAGAAGAAGGCCTGGGTGTCAAATGACCTGTCTTTCAAATGCCCCTGGTATTCAGGTCCCAGGGACAGATGTGACAGAGGACAAGTGTTTATAGAGAATGGTTGCTGCCCTCTAAAGACATTGGGAATCAGGGACATTGAGTGCTTAAGTGGGTGAGTGTCCACACCTGACAGAGCACATCCAGCCTCCATGGAGGCTGTCCATCGTGGTAGAACTGGTTTTGTTTCACTGTAATTTTTTGTATTTCTGTTTTCTAAAATGAGTATGTACCATTTTTAGATTCCAAAAACATTCCAGGTGGCCCAGAAGAACACTTGATCCTCATGTGTCTGGGTCACTTCCCCTCTGCATGTCACCGCCAGGGATGGTGGTTGGCCTCCTAATGGTCCTCCTTCTTCTTGTCTCTGGTTTAGGTGGTGTCGTACAAACTAAGACTGAGTCGGGAGCTCTTAGGCTACTTCGGCCTCTTTCTCATTCGGTTTCACAAGGAGGGAGGCCTGTCCGGTGAGAACCACAAGGGCAGCCTGGAGGCAGGGAGGGCAGGCATGGGCAGGGGTGTGGCGATGCGGGAGGCTCAGCTGTGGGCTGGTCACTCACCCAGGTTGTGATCCATGGGCCATTGTTCACAGCCCTGGATCAGGATGGGGGGAATGGAAGGTCAGGGATGAGCAGCACCATGGTCAGGAGTGAGGCCGTCTGTTGCTCCCCACATGTGCTCCTTGTGCAGTCCTGGCTCCTGCCCTCCCCACTCCCAGGCCTGGCCACAGGCATGCCACAACCTCTTGGTAGAGAAGTGTTAAGTGCCAGGTACTGGGATATCCTGCCATAGCACAGTATCTTCTTGTTAGAGGATATGTGCCATAAAATGTGATTGATATAAAAGTGCTTTGATTCTTAAAGAGCTGTAACGAGATAAGGAAAGATCTACTCTAATTTCCATGGCTGCTGCTTTTCTCTCCAGTGTGTTCTCCATCTGCTATGCCTTTTACCTGTGAAATGGGATCAGGTGTCTTAATGTAGTGTTTGTGGGTCCTCAAGAAGTGGCTGGGAGGTGGTTTTGAGTTGGAAGTTGGTTTTGGGGTTTTGAGCTTGAACTCAGGGGATTTGGATATGGGCTAGGCCTGGGACCTGAGTTGTGCTGACTAAGGTGCTACATGTTTCTGGGCCTATTTCTTCAACTGTATCACAGGGTAAAATATCCTAACCAAAGGGGTTGGGTTTTCTAAGGACCATATAATATTTGCTTTTTTTTTTGTGGAACCAGGGATTGAACTCAGGCCCTTGAGCTTGCCAGGGAAGCTCTTATTCCATTCAGCCATCTCCCTGGCCCAATATTTGCTTTTTAAATGAACTTTAGAAAGTTAAAATGGCATACATACGCAAGAGAATATTTTGACTGTGATCTCATTTTTTTTTCCCATTGTGATAGCTTACTTTTTCTTTGTAATGCTTCTGCATGTAAACTCTGTGTAGTTTGCACCAATCAGCTCTCTCTTTCTCCAGTTGTGAAAAAGTTGGCAGAGTTTGAGCTCCCTTATGTTAGTCTTCAAAATTCAGAAGTGGAAAACTGTAAGGTTGGACTCCGAAAGTGGTGAGTACTTACAACAACGGAAACCAGTGGTGACCAGGACTTGTCAGAGACACCACGACTGGCCCACAGCTCAACAACTGGGCAGAACTCAACCAGAAACACACAGAAGGTTAAGAGTAAAGTAACAAGGAGGACAGGGGTACACGAGCCACAGCGTTTATCCTCAAGCATAGGATGTCAAGGTTGACTTCCACTCCTTGATTCTCGCCTCTCCTGAGAAGCTTGCAAAGGGCGGACTTGAGAGATGGCTGAAGTGAGCAGGATTGTGGGTTGTGGCAGAACATAGCAGGAAGCTGCTGGCCACAGGCTCGCTGTGGAATGGATGCTACTCACTACTCATGTAAAAATTTCTTGGAAATTTCAGGCAGGTCTGATTTATCTGTGGAAATGTGGTATTCTTTGTATGCAAAGCTAGACTTGGCCAATTTGCAATGCATTTGAATGCTTTCATTCCTAAAGGCTATGTACCTGAGCCATTTGGCCTCCTACGTTGATAGGACACAAGTGCCGCTCTACAGAAAATGCTGTCATTTCCACTGGCACGGGAGGACTAGTGGAAATTAGAGAGAAAATGACAATGAGGAGCACAGCACTTACCCCGCCCAATCCTTTATCCCAGCATCTATTAGCACAGCTGTCTTGGATTGCTGCCCCAATCCCATCAGTTCAGAATCAGAGTTGAAAGCAGCTTTAAAGAAGGACAGTTAGAATTCTAGGCATAGTCATTAATGTGATCTCATGGTGGTTGCTAGAGCTTCAGTTGGGGCTTTGAATTTTACAAGGATATTCTCTGCAAGGCTAGAAGTCCATCTACTATTATGCAGAACTATTAGAAGAGGTCACCATCTTTGCCATGAGACATGGAGTGGGGAGAGGTCCTGGCTCCATCTAGGGCTTAGAGAATAACTTCTGGAAGAGGGAGAGCACCAGAGCATAATCGTTCTTGGGATCAGAGCATGCCGATATGAATCCCATCGGTCTCATCTTTCACCTTTATCACCCTTGCCAAGCTATTCAAGGCTTCCTTGCCTCAATTTCTTTATCTATAAAATTGTAATAACAAATAATAATAGTGTTACCCCCTAGGATTAGTATGAGTAACTCTACAAGCTGTTTTAAGGATTATGTTATTGTCATACTGATGATAATGATGTTTCTAGTAACCAAAAATTTCCCGGGGGCTGAGACATTCTCATTTGTGTGCTCTCCTGAGAACTGGAGGTCAAAGGTGAGGTGCAGCATTGCCTTGAATCTTAGACTAGATATTAGGGAGCCTTTGTTTATGTATTTATTAAATAGGAAAATTCTAGATAATACATACAAGGGAAAACATTTTCCCCATCACAAGTCAACCTCTCAACCCAGGCAGATTTATCTTTTGCTCATGGCTCTGGAGAGGAGGGAGGCCCACTTCTGTTGCTAGTGATCAGGGGCAGGTCTCTGGAAGCGGACAGCCTCATATAGCAGTCCATGGTGCCTCACATGGGAGAGGACTGGTCCCAAGAGCATCATGAGTCCAGAGGATCTTCAAGGATTTTTCTCCTCCACGACGTCTCTGGGCCTCTCTCCAATGAGGACATGGCTCCTTCCACACCAGAGGGTACTTTCTCTGGGCTCTCCAAACTCAGCCTTGGATGGACCTGGGCTCTCCAGGTCTCTGGTGCCATAGTTGCTACTCTGTGCTGTGCAGCTGGCCCAGGACTATAGGCAAATAGCTACACAGAAAGGTATAAAGATGTCTTTGCTTCTGCCCAAGATGAAAGAGATCTTCCAATAGCATTTTAATCCTTTCCCTAGAAGGCTAGCAGAGGAGGAGGCAGAAGAGAGACCTACATGTGCCATTGGCCATGTCTTTGAAGTCACATAATGCTCCCACCTTGTGCAGGTACATGGACCCAACCTTCGACTCCATGCTGATGGACTGCAGAGCAGCTGTGGAATTGCTTTACATGCAGGTGAGCAGACTGTGTGGTACAGGCTGCTTGGTTTGCAATTGTTTAAGAAATTGTAATACTTAAGAAGTCTATCTCTAAACCTAGAATAGGCAGAGGTGCATACTAAAAAGCTAAAATGGAGGCTATCTGGAACTAGAGGAGAGGAAAAGGGAACGTTATTGTGCCCTGGGTATAGTTTTTATTGGTACATAATGAAAAAGTTTTGCACTGTGAATGTATCTAGTGCCATCTTATCTCTACTTATGAATAGGCAAGGTGGTGATAAATGTTACATTACACATATTTTAAAAATAAAAATAAAATTAGGGGAGTTTGGAGAGAGGAAAAATGAACTCTCTCCCTATTTTATTTTTTTAATTTTTATTTATTTTATTTGGTGGAACTGGGGATTGAACTCAGGCCCTTGCACTTGCAAAGCAAGCACTTATTCTTCTGAGCCATCTCCCCAGCCCACTCCTCCTATTTTAACCACTACACTCTGAGTCTGTAGGTGATGCTCTTATCATCCAGGGCAGTGGTAGTGAGCCTACAGCATGCGTGCCACAACAGGCCGTTTGTTAACATCGAAAGCAATGAAAGATTCGCCATCACTGATGTAGGCTAATTTGACAACCCTGGAAAGGATATCCCTGCTAACATACATTACACATTCTCCCTAAATCTCACTACAGTATAACCTGTTTTGCTTTGAATCAACAGGTGGTCACCTGCTCCAGACTGGCTTTGTGGGCATGTGGCCTCCGTAGTTGCTTTGGGTCCTGGATTTGTTCAATGCTTTATCTTGAAATTCTTAATAGCTTTTGAAGAAGTGACCCAACAGCTTAATTTTACACCAAGTAAGCTCTGAAAATCATATAATTGGTTCTGCCTACCTTCTAATAGCACCTGTGGACATGCCCACACAAATATGCTTTCTTGTCTCTCCTAGCTAGCATGATATCTCTGTGAAAGAAGGTATTTACAGCCCACTGCTGGGTCCTAGAATTTAGACCTGGTCCTGGCACATGATGGGCACTAAAGCCCCCCAGTGAGCCAGGCGTTGCTTCATTGAAGCTTAATGTTATCTCTATAAGGTATTTGGTATCATCCATATTTCAAGAAAAGAAAAACTTAAAAGTCTGCTGACAGAGGATGGGGTAGCTCTGGTGTGGGTGACTAGAAGATGTACAGTTTAACAATACCCCCTTCCAGGTAGTGTTGAGGTAATTGGAAGGTAGAACTGAAGAGGGGATAGATGTTGGGTGAGTCATTACCTTTAATGAGCTCTTCAAGGCAACAGGAAACATTAATGATGTCTGCCATAGTGCTGAGGTGGGTGGACTTCGATGCTTACGTGTCGTGCAAAGCAGACAGAGGAAAGAGTCCGAGTGTGTATTTGCTTAAGCAACTTAGGAAACCAATGCCACTAATCAGTCACCTCCACATAGCTCTTTTGAATTCTAAAGAGAATTCAAAACATCACGCATTAAACGTTGAATATTCACTATCACATTTTTATGACTAATCTGTGGCTTGAGTTCATTTCCTATTATATTTTAGCCATACATGATAATGTCGAGAGAACTTCTACGCATGTCACGTGAGTTGGAGTCGAATTTACCATCTTCAGTGTTTATTGTGTCTCGCCAGTGTGCCCTTGCTGTCATGGTACATTATCAGTTGTATCTGGTTTGAGTCACATCCTTTATTGAAAAACACATCACTTTAATCTAACATTGTCCCTGTGGGAGACATAGTCTCTGTGGCACGGCTTCCAGTTCTTATTGTGATGAGAAATTGGGACTGTCGGCATCATGACATGACTTTTATGTGTCCTTAGGAATGGTAAACCGGATTGAAGTGGATGATTGTATTCCTCGTATCATAGCTGGAAAATAATGATGGCTTTGAGAAAAGCATACTGTATTACAAATTTCTGAAGTGAATCCTGCCCCTTACTCTGCCTGCCACCGTTCTCTCCACATGGTTGTGGGTCAACTACTTCCCCCTCTGAGCCACCACGTTGACCTGTGAGCAATAAGATTGAACTAACAGTTTCTTAAGTTTGTGAGCCGGGCGTGGTGGCGCAGGCCTGTAATCCCAGCACTCGGGAGGCTGAGACAGGAAGATTGTTGTGAGTTCGAGACCAGCCTGAGCTACAAAGTGAGCTTAAGGCCAGCCTGAACTGCATAGTGAGACCCTGTCTCAAAAAGACAAAAAAAAAAAAAAAAAAAAAAAAAAAAGTTTTCCCCCAGCTTTAATAGACTGTTTTTCAAACTTCATCTCACTGTATGGCAAAGTCTTTTGAAAATTGTAGTCAATGTCATCATTAACTACATTAACCTTAATCAACCCCTGAATCCATATAGAAGTGCTGGAAGTTAAAGATTGGCCCCAGGTTAGCAGGACAGTCAGGACCACCATCCACTGTCCTCTTTGGGAGCCCCCCTGTGACTCTCACCAAGAGAACATCCCCCTCCCTCTGCTGTGTATTTTGCTCAGATCCCCTGTGATGGCACTTCTCACCTTGTGTGGTCAGTATGTAGGTTCATGTACATTTCTCCCTCGCCAGCCTGTGTCCTAAGTGCCTAGCACACTCGTCAGTAAGCAACAGTCATCCTTCAAAGGAAGTAATGGAGGAAGATCTCATGAGTTCTAGTGAATAGCAGAACTCTCATACTTAACTTCTAAGAGCTACCCCTTCAATTTTTCTAATACAGGTGTGCCCACTGATGATCAAGGAGTCAGTGTGTTTCCCTTATCCTCCACCTCCTTTTTAAACTTGAGTGACATTAGCAAAACAGGAATTGCAGATAAACAGACAGATAACAGATTGCAGATGGATCTCTGTGTTTTCTCGGAAATATCAAAGGTTTAGTTAATTCTGGCCTGACATTTCAGTAGGGCCACCACTAATCTATCAAGGAGCTTTGGAAAAATTAGAAAAAGGGACTTGCATTCTCCAGGCAGCCTCACTGCATGACAGGGCCTGTGCTTTGGGGAGGGAAATGCTGGCCGATGACATCCAGCTGGTGCTCTTGTGCCAGGCCAGGTTCCCTTGCCATCAACCCACAAGAACCCAATGGCATTTTCTTGGAGAGGCCAATGGTCCCATGTCTCATGACCGCCTTCTGCAGAGGGCACCAGGGCATGCGTGACCAAAGCTCATGAAAACCACGGCTGTGTTGTTTCTGTCATAGGACATTCACATGTCAGTGTTTGAGGATCTCAAGTCCTCTAGTGAAGAATGAGAAGTCTTGGGTCAATGCCCATAGTTAATGCTGTTTGTCTTCTATATTAGAGGTCTCAAGAGGAACAGAGTCAATAGGAGACATATGTATAATTCTACACAGGGGGTTGGTAGGTAGGGTCACAGGATCAAAGGTGGCAGAGTCCACAATGGCCGTCTGTGTCCTAGAGAGCTGAGGGTCCAATAGTTGGACCCTCTTCAGCCCAAGAAGATGAAATGTGTGGACAATAGGGATCATGGATGCAGCACTAGCTCAAGGTTGAACCACTGTGAGTGTGCACTGGAAGGCTGAAGACACTGGAGCCCCTCATCCGAAGGCAGTTGTGAAGACCAGAGCTCTTCAGAACTAGGCACACTTCCTCCTTTCCCTTTGCACGCCATCCACACTACAGTCCTATTCGTCGGTGCCACTCATTCAGGATGTGCCTTTACGCCTTGATTGGCTGACTTACATGCCAGTCATCCACAAATACACCCAGAACAGCCCTTCACTAATCTGCTGGGCATTCCTTCCTCTATTCAAGTTGGTTGAGTGGGATGAACTCTATATCCTGTTTGTTTGTTTTTAATGTCTTTTTGAGACAGGGTCTCACTATGCAGTTCAGGCTGTCCTTCAGCTCACTTTGTAGCTCAAGCTGGTCTTGAACTCACAACAATCCTCCTGCCTCAGCCTCCCAAGTGCTGGGATTACAGGCATGTGCCACCACGCCTGGCTCCTGTTTGTTTAATCAAGCCCCCTGATTGACATTGTCCTGGGCTGATAGCCCCTGTCCTTATAGGCTCTAGCACCCAGCCCAACTCAGGAAGGATAGGCTCACTTGGATTCCATCCTGGCATGGTTTTCGGGTTCACTACAGAAGAGGTGGGGACAAGGATGGAGCTGGACGGTGGGTAGCTGCCCGCCTGGGAAAAGTACATCAGCTTGGGCAATTCGAGGAGGGCTTGGTGTAGACACCAGACCCAGCTTGAATCTAGCTCCTGCCACTTTCTTGGTGGGTCACCATTAGGATGATAAACCTCCCCCTGCCTCAATTTACCCGTCTGTAAAAGGATGGTAATTATTCCTCCTCACAGACTAGCTGTGGAAAAGTCAGTAAGAAAACCTATCTAAAGTAGATTCCTAACATGCTGTTTTTCTTTTTTCTGAATCCCATATCCCTTTCCCCCAACCTGACCAGCAGTGTCAGACACGTTTTAGTTTTCATCCTCCTCTTGAAGATAAGGCACACCCTGCCAGGGTCCCCAAGGGCCGGAGCACAGACTTCTGTGCAGACCAAGCGAGGTATGCAGGGGCACAGAGCTGTCGCGCGCATCCTGAGTATGGGGCCCTGAGTGAAGGGCACAAGTTCCTCGCGTGGGGGCTGACAGCCGCTGAGGCGCACACTTCCCAGTCCGGCTGAGTCACGGCAGCACCAGCTCCCTGCGTGCAGCTGGTGACTTGGAGCTGGAGCCAGAGCCTGCTGGGCCGGCTCGCTCCAAGGCAAAGACCCGGTTTGCTGGAAGACGCGATCTACAGATCTGCAGGGAAACCGCGGAGGGAGCAGAGCCCGGCAGCTGCCGTCTGCAGCCGGGAGACTTGGTTACGTTAACTCTACAAGGATCCTGACGCTTCCGCAGGGACCCTTGTCCTCCGAGTGACTCCTGCCTTTGAGCCCCGCGCTGCTCTGCTGAAATCTGTGAAGGCTGAGGAAACAACCAAGAAGCCATTAGGAATCTGGAGCTGGGAAACATTTGCTGAGTGCACTTAGCCAAAGCTGAGCAGTCAGGGCCCAATAATATGCTCTATTTTAGTTTTTTAATGTTAAATTTGTTTTTATCTTATAAAAAATTTACAGGGGCCAGGGAATAGCTCAGGGATTTAAGTGCCTGCCTGGCGAACACAAGGTCCTGACTTCAATCCCCTGTATGATAAATAAATAAATTAATTAATTAATTGTACAAATATGGCAGACTCAAAAACAAAAGTATATGTCACCCTGGACTTTAAACCAGCTAATTAGCTCTTGAAAAAAAAAAAAAAAACTTTTATTTATCTGTTACAGGATCTCACTTCGCAGTTCAAATTCCTAGTGATCCTCCTGTCTCAGCCTCCCTGGGGTTACAGAGTGCTCCACTATGCTGGGTTTCGCTGGGGCTGGCATGACATGTGGTACTAGGGATTGAACTAGGGTCCTTGTGTTTGCCAGGAGGGCACTTAGATTGCCCAGCTATCTCCCCTGCCCCAGCTGATTAACTTTATTATTATTATTATTATTATTATTATTATTTTTTTTTTTTTTTTTTTTTTTTTTTTTTTTTTTTTTTTTTTTTTTTTTTTTTTTTTTTTTTTGGCGGAACCAGGGATTGAACCCAGGCCGTTGCACTTGCCAGGGAAGCCCTTATTCCACTGAGCCATCTCCCCAGCCCTATTTTTTTTTTTTAATTTATTTATTTTATTGCAGTGTCTCGCTACACATCACGGACTCTTTTTTTTTTTTTTTTTTTTTTTGCGGGGGCGGGGTTCAGCTCAGCCTGCCCTGGGGGAGGGGCTGGCATGGCATGTGGTGCTGGGGATCGAACCGCGGTCCCTGAGAGCTTGCCTAAACTTGCCAAAGCAGGCGCTTTAGACTGCTGAGCTATCTTGCCAACCCTAACTTTATACTTAGACTGCTAACTTTTTTGGAAGAAACACATATATATTCATTCATGCACATACATATTCATTTATATGCACATCTGTTTCTTTAATTCATAATTATGTGTACAAGGTTTGGTGGCTTTATATTGTCATTTTAGAAATGTTGAGGTCTACTATTATATTCTTATTTTACAACTTGATATTCTTTTTATATATGAATACCTAGCAGATTTCCCCCTGTTGTTAAATATTCTATGTTTTTTAAATTATGGCATTACCTATTATTTGGTTATATGAAGATTCATTTACCTCTGGGCACTTCATAACAGCACCTATCTTGCTGGGTGGCTGTAGCATTGACTTGTTTTAAGTAATTAGAACATTGCTTGAACCATGGTAAGTGCTATCCAGTCATTCTTCAGGGACCACAGGGCTTTGGACCAGGACGCCCTGTGACACCAAAATCCAAAGACATTCATGTCTTCTACAATGCTGTAGTATTTGCATATGATCTACTACATTCTCCCACATAATGTCAGATATGATGAAATTGCTGTATAAATTAATTGTCATTCTCTATTGAGGGGGAGTAAAGTTTGTCTATGTTTAGTACAGATGCAATTCCTGAATATTTTCCATCCATAGTTGATTTACCCTATGGAGGCAGATCCCATGGACACAGAAGGAAAATAATATCTACTTTCCCTCCATCAATAAGTTGAAAATTTGTTGTTATTACAAAAACATAGTAATGGCTTTATCAATATATTTTCCTCATATCTATGTTTATGATTTTTTGTACATGGTTTTAGGTTTGTATTGCCAAATTAGTTCTAGAAAGTTGTACCAGAGAAGTCCATCTCTCCTATAAGAATGTTTTCGGGGCCAAGAAGACAGCTCAGTAGAATAAGTGCTTGCCTAGCAAGTGCAAGGTCCTGAGTTCAATCCCCAGAAAAAAAAAAAAAAAAAAAAGAATGTTCTGGGTCCACCAACACTTATCAATTCTAGTTGTATATTTTAGTCTTTGCCAAATTAAGAGGAAAAAATCCTTTTGTTACTACTGTGGTTGAATAACTGTCATTTGGAATTCCTTCTGGTCAAATGCCAGTGCATAACTTTTGTCCATTTTCCTATTGGAAATTTTATGTTTTTATTGCTTTCCATAAATATTAACTCATTACCTGCCATGATGCAGTCATTTTCCTTGTTTTACCCTGGCTTCTTAGTTTTGTTCTTGGTAATTTTTTATATGTAGAAATTTATATTTTCTGTAATTATGTATATTTCTTCCTCATACATTTTGTCTTTGTATCTTTAAAAGATAGTCCCCACCCTGAATCAGATAGTCTCTCTCTCCCTCTCTCTCTTTCTTTCTCTGTCTTTTTTTTTTTTTTTTTTTAATGTAATTGGTACAGGGTCTCATTACACAGCTCAGACATGTAGTAATCCTCCTGTTTTCAGCTTCCCCAGAACTGGGATTACAGGCTCGAACCACCATGCCCAGAGTAGTCTTATCTTTTTTGCCTAGTTCATTTGTGATGGTTTTATAATTAAATCTTTAATTTCTGTGGAAGTTATTTTAATAGGTGCCTTGAGGAAAGGGCTAATTATTTTCTTTGCTGCATGTTACCAGTTGCCACACAAATGTCAGACAACCTTTTCTTTGCCCACTAATTTAAAAGTGTTAGGGCGGGCCCAATAGCTCAGCAGATTAAAGGGCCTGCAAGTAGGCACAGGGGCTGGGGGTTTGATCCCTGGGGCCTGCCTTGCTCTCCTCTTCCCTGCGTGCTAAGAAGGCAATTGAAACTGGGCGTGGTGCCACGTGCCTGTAATCCCAGCTCTTGGGAGGCTGTAAACAGGTGGATCACTACGAGTCCAATCTAGGAGTGAGACCCTGAACACCCTGTAGATCTTTCTCTAAAATACAAAAAAAAAAAAAAAAAAAAAAAAAAAAAAAAAAAGAAAAAGAAAAAAAGAAAGAAAGAAAAAAAAAGTAACCTTTGTAATGTGATAACTGCTTAAACACATCCACTTTGGTCTGTTTTTACAGCCCTTCATACGTGAATATGTTTCTGTCAGATACTTCATTTCTGCTAAGGTTGCTCACTGTACAATTTATGTTGTTTTAAGGCAGTGCAGGACCTTGAAAAAGAATGGATCAAGCCCACACAGGCACAGAGGCAGGAGCTAGAGGCTCTTCAGAGAGAAAACAATCAAACCAAGGTGAGTCGGCTATTGTGCTGAGGCACCCTTTGCACTGGAGTTCAAGAAGCATCAGAAGTGGGTTGTTGTGGTCTTTATAAACCCATCAGACCCTAACAGCGAGGCTCTTTTTAAAAATGAAAATAACTTCATTGACTTTTCTGACTAGACAATGAATAAAGGCCTTTTTTTTAAAAGATTCTAAAAAGTACAGAATATTGTAAGCGTTTTGCCAAGTTAATTAATATAGATCATCCACAGTATTTTTAATGATGCCAGAGTATTTCATTATATGGTTGTGCTATCATTTAGCTTGCTAGTTTCCTATTATTGGAAGTCAGATTGTTTCCAGCTTCTACTGCAATAAATCATTCTGGCAGCAAGTGCCACAAGGCCCAGGACTGTGTCTAATTTATACTCTCTGTGTCCCTCACACCTGGTGCAGGTCCCCCCAACCCTGCCTCCACATTTGAGTATGCGCTCTGTGTTCCTAAGGAGCTATTTCTAAATATCCATTGTAAAGCTTTTATGAGGTACCAATGCGTCTACCTCACGCCCCCACGCAGCATATATGAGTCTGGTGGCAAGACAGCTTGAACAGAAGGAGCGTCCCTGTCCCTTGTGCTGCTTTTTTTCATTCACATTTGCAATTGTAGCATTGATTTTGAACAAAATGTGACAAAAATTTAGAGGACTCATTTATACTGAGGTTGATTAGAGAGTCGTTCTTCAAAGGCCCAAACACTTTGAGATTTTTATCGGACAGGAAAAGAAAAAAAAAAAAAAAAACTAAGTAAAGAAAGGGAAAGTACACCCTGCCACAATTTAGTACAGCCCCAAATTTTGGGCTTTCATTTCAGCTTTGTCACAAACAGTTTGAAGTTTAATTTCTCTGTGTTTGTAAATTTTAAGAAAATATAGCTTCTATTTTGATTGGTTTTAAACATTGGTTTTATTATGCTGCTTGGCTTTGCCAAAATATGTATATTTTTTGCACAGTACAAAATTTATCTTCTATGATAAATATGGTCTCTGAATTTACCATATGACATGTGGTATGGTCTTCTAAAAATTACTTTAAATATGTGAATTATATTTTTACAATGGAATCATTATTGAAATGAACTTTTATCTAAAAAATGCCTATGTGTAGTGATTCCCCAAATTATGTTTGTGCAGTTCTTCTGCTAATCAAGCAAATATGTAAGCAACTATTATTTTACTTTATGTACTTATACAGTAAAACTTGAAGTAGTTGAAAATAAGAGGAGTCATTTGACCCATGTCCCTGATATGACCCATATCACGGATAGCTAACAATGGGCTTTTGTTTTTGTAAATAAAGTTTTATTGACACACAGTCATTCTCTTTTTTAAGTTGTCTCAGGCTGCTTTGCTGTGGAGTGCTGGAGGTGAGCAGCTGCAATAGAAACCTTTGTCCCCGCCAGCCAAAAATATATATGGCTTTTGATAGGACAGTTTGCCAACCTCTGCACTAAATGAAAATATTTTAAAAAAAACCAAAACTTTCTACATCTGTGTGTGTTCAATTGTCTTTTTCAAATGCAATCTTAACTAAATTTCAAGTTGATAATACTTGAAATTTCTGTCTCTGGCTTTTAGCTGGTAATAATGCCCTGTTGCCTTATAGATGATAAATGTCAATAAGCATTTTGAGGAAGTCATTTATTCATTACAAATTTTCTTGAAAATATAGATTTGTTTTAATCTAGCACATTTGTTTTCTAACTCATTGTAGCCAAGAGATTTTTTCAATTTTCAAAAAAGTGGTAACAAATCATAAACAATGATAGACTTATACTATATAATAAATTAAAAATGATCATAGTAGGGCATGAAACTGCTCTATCTTCGGTGATAAGGGGACTGAGCCCCATACCAAATACTCCCACCCAGAAGTGCTTGGTGTTGTCACTGACCCAGGTGGATGCCAGGCAGCTTGAGCGTCTCCCCAGCTGAAGTGGCGACGAGCATGGCACATGGCACACAGGGACCATAGCTGTCCAATGATCAAAAGTCTGCTGTCCCTCATCATTTTTGTGTTGGTACATTTATATTTCACTTTATCAATGAGGACTTGACATGGTCCTTGAAAGGGAGACGTAAGTTACCTGGTTTCCTGACAGGGTCAGGGAAGAGCAAAGTTGTCACTGGGCCATGTGGCTTTTCTTTTTCTTTTTTTTTTTTTTTTTGTCTTTTTGAGACAGGGTCTCACTATGCAGTTCAGGCTGGCCTCGAGCTCACTTTGTAGCTCAGGCTGGTCTCGAACTCACAACAATCCTCCTGCCTCAGCCTCCCGAGTGCTGGGATTACAGGCATGCGCCACCACGCCCGGCCATGTGGCTTTTCTGATTTCACCATGTGCTACAGTGACAGCTCTGCTGTCTCCACAGATATCTCATTGGCCATGAAGCCAAACATGGCAGAGTTTGCAAGGACAGACAGAATCATCAAACCCCCGTCAGCTTATCCAAGTGCAATTATTAGTGGTGAGACTTAGTTTAAAAATGAAAGTCCTGATCGGATGTTAGCAGGACAACATGCAGGGACCACAGTGTGTGTAAGCGGCAAGTGCTCTCTGTTCTTAAATCACTTCAGAAGCGGAGAGAAAGGCCACATTTCAAAGCGACATAAAAATGTTCCCTTTTCATCTAAGATGATCTGAGACTGTCTTTGGGAAGCAGCCTACTTGCCCTGATTTCACTGCGTTTCCAAAATCTCTTCTCTGACAATTAATACCACCACCATACAAAAAGAAAAAAAAAAAAAGAAAAAATTGACTACTTTTCCTCCTACACTGAGCTCAGCTGAGTTTCTTTCTTTCTTTTTTTTAAAGATGGCATTCTGAAGATAGCCTTTTGGTTTATGGTACTAAGATAAAATCATTTCTACTCATTTGTCTTACTCAGCCTCAGTCTTTTTTTACTCCCTGTGTATATTTTCCTTCACCCCATGTGCCAAGCACCGAAGAGGAGCAGGAACAGGCCCGATGATGTAGGCAGCATGGTCCCCACCCTGCCAGGCACACTGCAGCCACCCTGGGCTCTTGTCAATCCCTGGGCATCATTCTCATTTGTGTGGCCCAGCAGGAAAGGGGATGTCCCTGTGAGTGAATCCTTCCGTCCTCCTGGAACAGGGATTTCTCGCTGGAGGTTTCCTTCAGCCTCAAGTGGTCTTTCGCTTCCTTCTTGGAGCAGTTTCTGCAACTGTGCCAGGAGGTGCAGCACTACGGGTGCATGCGGCTGGACCCCTGCTGCTGTGACTACCCAGAACCAGGCTGCAGGGCCGTGCTCTCCTTCGGCAACAATGAGATCAACTGCAGCGTCACCCTGCCTGACCTCCAGACCCAGGATGTCACCTTCCAGCTGAGCAGGGTGAAGTGCTGGCAGGTCACTTTCCTTGTGAGTATCTTGGCACCTGGCTTTGCCCATGCTTTAAAAGCTTGCTACTCTTAGAGGATGGAGTTGGCATTAGAGACAAAGGTTTGACATTTAAGTTAGTACCTGAGTGGAGAGGCAGCTAAGCCACATTCAACATCATCTGATGCTAAATGCTGTTGGTGATGGGTACAGGTCCCCCATTCGGGACAACAGAAAGACCAGTCTTCCTCCCTCCAGCAATAGGCTTCTCTGCTGCTCGAAGGGCAGCCAGAGAAATAACAGGGGTTGGTAAGAACTGCACCAAGGGAGTGAGCACTTACCATGTACCCCGTGCTACCAAGACCCTGGACGCTGCCTGCAGAGCTCTTTGGAGGGAGCCTTGGCATCATGTTTATGCTGCCCTCTTTTTGCAAGACAAACCTCTATGATCAGATTTAGTGAATCCACGCTTGTTGCTTGGTGCTATGTGAGAAGTGCCACATCTATTACAGTGCTACTTTGGTTCATGAACCTCCACGATTCTGATTGTGAACTGAATAGGATAAGAAGGGAATCAAATTTCCCCATAAGGTCAGCCTGGAAACTAACCACTGAATTTTTCCAACTCAGTTTGCAACTGGAATTGTGAGAAGAATCAAGTACATCAACTGAGGTTTCCCGAGTAATTCTGACAGTGGATTAACTGGGGTTATCTGGACCCCACAGGAAATAATTAGTTGGCCGAGGACGTGGGCTTTTTCTAGCTTTTGAAACTGTCCACCTTTCTTCCATTCCCAAACTCCTTCTGCTTCCCCTTCTTCGCTGGGCCACTTCTGCCTCGGAGCCTTCCGGCAGTGCGGGTGTTTCCTGGGGCCCCCGGCCCACCATCCATCCCCTGCATGTTCACCTGTGCTCTTCTCAGAGCCTCAGTATCCTGCTGGCTCTGGCCACCTTCCCCAGGGGATCCCCATCATGGCAAATTCCTGTGCCTGTCTCACCTCATTCCTTTATCTTGTGTTTTCTGTTTTACCAAATAGGACTTCTAGGGCCAGCCAAATAGCTCAGCAGATTAAAGCACCTGCTTAGGTAGACACAGGGGTCAGAGGTTTGATTCCTGCCTGCTGTGCCAGACCCGCCTCTGGGGTACACTGAGATGGCAACTGAAACTGGGTGTGGTGGCAGGTGCCTGTAATCCCAGAAACATGAGGATCACTATGAGTTTGATCTACATAGTGAGACCCTCTAGACCCTTACTAAAATAAAAACAAACAAAAAGACAAATAGGACTTCTATGGTCATGTCTTGGTCTCCAGTTGAGAAGTACGGAAATCATCTCCAACCTTTCTCTCTCACCCTACATATTTAAATGCTGATGTAGACCTTTCCAGATAACCTTGTTAATCTTCAACACTTTCCTTTCTCTCCACCCTCACAGCTTCTTCTCCACATTCCCTGCATGCATGAGTGACCTCTTATCCTTTCTCCTTGCCCCAGTCTCTTTTTCCACTTTAGAGTCAAAGAAAATATGCTGTACAGTTTCAATGTATTTTAAACTAATGGAAACTTGTTTTCCAGTCAAAACTTTATCTATCTTGGTAATATTCCATAAGCAGTTAAAAAGAAAGTCTTCTCTTGTGGAGTGGAGTAGGTTGTACATATCAATTACTTTGGGGATTGGCTTTCTTTTTTCATAACAGTTCTTTGGAAATAAATCCAGGTTGTATAGATTAATAATTTGTTGCTTTTTATTGCTAGGCAGTAGTCTGTGTTATGGGTGTAATAAACTTTATTTAACTGTTCATCTATTAAAGACATCTAGTTCTTTGCAGTTTTTGGCTATCGTGATGATAGCTGCCATAAATATTCATCTACTGGCTTTTGTCTGAGCATAAATCTTGAGTTCTCTGGGATAAATGCCCAGAAGTACAATTGCTGGGTCATATGGCAATTGCATGTTTAGCTTTTTTAAGAAACTGCCAAACAGTTTTTGAGAGCAGTCATATCATTTTATACCCCACCAGTAATACGTGAGCGGTTTGGTTTCTTTGTACCCTCTCTGGCATTTGGTGTTATCTCTATTTTTTAAATTTCATTCATTCTGGAAGGTGAGTGATGGTATCTCATTTGGTTTGTATTTTCCTAATGGCTAACGATGTTGAAGATGTTTTCATGTGCTTACTTGTCATCTGTCTATCTTCTCCAGTTAAATATCTCTTCATTTCTTTTGTCTGTTTTCTTTTAGCCATTGAGTTTTGCGAATTCTTTCTGTATTCTAGCCTCTAGTCCTCCATTGGACATTTGTTTTGCAAATATTTTTCCCTCCGTAGTTTTCCATCCTTTTGAAAAAGTGTTTGCAGAGTAAAAGTTTTAAACTTTGGTAAAATATGGTTCATCTTTTTTTTATGGGTTATAAGTTTCACTGTTTAGTCCAAGAACTTTTTGCCAAACCCTAAACCATGAAAAAAATGCTCTGCTGTTTCTTTTCCTAAGTTTTGTGGTAATGTCTTCTACATCTAAGTTTCGAATTAATTTTTGTATAAGGTAAGAAACTGAGACAAGTTTGTAGTTTGCTCTAGCAACATCTATTGAAAAGGATTTCTTTCTTTCTTTCTTTTTCTTTTCTTTTTTTAAAAATTTTTTGTGGAACCAGGGATTGAACTCAGGCCCTTGCACTTGCCAGGGAAGTGCATATTCCACTGAGCCATCTCCCCAGCCCCAAGGATTTGTTTCCTTATTGAACTGCTTTTGTTCCTTTGTCAAGATGCGAGGGACATGGCTCAGTGGTAGAGTGTATGCTTAGCATGTGCTAAGGCCCTGGGTTCAATCCCTACCACCCCCCAGAATTAGTCAGGCATGTTTGTGCCAGTTCTGTTCTATTCTGCTGATCTATCTTTTCTTTCACCATTACCACATAACTTTTTTTTTTTCTTTCATTATAACAGTTGTATTGAGGTATAATTTAATACACTATACAATTTGATCACATGTAGCATGTGGTTGAATGGGATTTAATTTATTCACACAGCTAAGCAGCCATCACCATAGCCGCTTTTAAAGCATTTCCATCACCCCACAAAGAAGCCACATGTTCTTTAGCTGTCGCAGCCTATCTCTAACTGCTGAGAAATGACTGATCTACTATCTGTCTCTATAGATTGTATTTGCCTATTCTGAGCATTTCACAATGCTGGAATCTTAGTCTCAGTTCTCTGCAACTAGCTCTCCCCTAGTGTGATGTATCTGAGGTTCATCTTTATTGCAGAGGTATCAGAACTTTATTGCGTTTATTTATTTATTTGCATTTTAGAAAAGGGTCTACAGGGTGTTCAGGGTCTCGCTACTAGATTGGACTCATAGTTATCTGCCTGTTTACAGCCTCCCAAGAGCTGGCATTACAGGCATGCGCCACCACGCCCAGTCTCAATTGCTGTCTCAGCGCACCCGGGGTGGGGCCGGAGCAGCAGGCCTGGGGATGGAAGCCTCGGCCCCTGAGCCGGCTTGCACACTTTAATCTGCTGAGCTATTTGGCAGGCCCTCTTATTGCTTTTAATAGTCAAAAATAGCCCATTATCTGGATATACCATTTTATTTATCCATTCATCCCTTAATGGACATTTGGGTTATTTCTGCTTTGTCCTCTAATGAACTGTACTGCAAGGAACATTTGTGCAAACACTTTGGGTAGTCAGTATGTCAACTGATTCTGAGTTCATTCCTAGAAGTGGAATTACTGGGTCAAATGGTAATTCTGTGTTTATCTTTTAAAGAAACCATCAGCCTGTTTTCCAGATTGGCTGTATGATTTGGGTCCCCCAGGAGACTTTGAGGGTTCCAGTTTCTCCATGTTCTCACCTGTACTTGTTTTGTTTGAGTTTTAAAATTACAGACAATCTCGTGGATATGGAGTACTATCTCATTATGATTTTCTTTATTTCCATTTTCTTTCTTTCTTTATTTTTATTTCCATTTTTTTTCTCTATAAACTTCATCTTGGGTGATCCTTTCATCTGTATTGTCTTAACATACTATCTATTCTATCCAGTGCATTTTTGCATCTAATCTCGTATTTTTTGTCTCTAAAACATCATTTGTATTCTTTTTATATCTTTCATTTCCCTTCTTTTGCTTCTTTCTTTCTTTCTTTTTTATATTTTAGGACAGGGTCTACAGGGTCTCACTGTGTAGATCGGATTTGTAGTGGTCTTCCCAGTGTTTAGCCTCCCAAGAGCTAGGATTATAGCTACGCACTGCCACACCCAGTCTCAGCATGCCCAGGGACAGGACCAGCATAGTACACCAGGGATCGAACCTGGCCACTGTGTCTACCAAAGCAGGTATATTTAAATGGAACAATCCAACACAGATCAGCAGTCCACAATAGAAGTGGGTTATCCACAGAAGTCATTGACTTGAGCCATTCACAGCTCATTATATTAATATGACTTGACTTTATATACTTCCATTTTTATACTTTTCTTCTGGATGGTTAAGACCAAGTTAAAGCAAGACCTATATAACAAGAAATGTACCTTTTGTATCAGATAAGGTCAGTCAGGTACCCTCAGGGTTTATCCTGTAACCCTGTACTGCACTTTGTAGATCCCTTGTCAGTGTCAGCCTTGTGGATGAGTCACAGCCATTGTTTGACCAATTTGCTCTCTGTGGAGGCCTGAGAGAAAGTTTTCTCTTCATGTGACTCTCCGTAGGCACACTATACATCATCTATAGCATTCCTCTATGGCCCTATAATCTCCTTGATCAGAAAATTTGGGGCACTACTGAGTTACATTACAGATTCTCCTATGTCCTGAGTCTTCACTGACCTTGAAAGGCTAGAGCCAAAATGTTGGCTGACCTTGGAGCCTTTCTTTTTCTCCAATTTTTGATTTGCAAACTTAGGTTGTTAACCCTTCAGAAGAGAAGTTTATTATTACCCTGCAACATATGCTGTTCAGTTTATCCACACTATTAGTCTAAATATCAGACATCATAGGCATAACATGGAACATGTATTTTCCATCAAGTATTGAGATACTAAACTCTAAGTCCATACAGAATATGAAGAAGAAAGAAAGAAAATTTAAAAAATAAGAATGAACACTTACATATATTTACATAGATATTTAGAAATCCATCCATATACAGCATAGTAGCATTTTAGCAGGACTGACTTGTGACATTTTTTTGTCTTATATTTTCATTTACTACCTTTTTATATGGGCAGCATAGTAATAGCTGGTATGTCTCGACAAGAAGTACATATTTAGAAGACCAGAATGGCACAATAGGAAAGGCAATCCTGGCCAACAAACACAAGTCAAGAGGCATTACAATTCCTGACTTGAAATTATACTACAAAGCTACTATGATAAAATCAGCATGGTATTGGCAACAAAATAGACCTGAGGACCAATGGAACGGACTAGAAGATGCAGAGGCCTCTATGAACACACTCAACCACTTAATCTTTGACAAAGGCACCAAACATGCTTACTGGAAGAAAAATAGCCTCTTTAACAAATGGTGCTGGAAAAATTGGGTCTCCATATGTCAAAAACTAAAATGACCCAGATCTATCACCATGCACTAAGCTAAAGTCAAAATGGATTAAAGATCTTAACATTAAAACAGAGACATCAATCTCCTGGAAAAGAAAGTAGGAGAAACTCTTGAAGACATAGGGATAGGCAAAGAGTTCATGAACAAACATGTATTCACATGGGAAATACTTGAAAGAATTAACAACTGGGACCACTGTTATTGAGAAGTTTTTGCACATCAAAAGAAATTACCAAAAGAGTGAAAAGACAACACACAAATTTTGAAAAAATCCTAACTCATAAACACTCAGACAAGGATCTGCTCTCTAGAATTTATAAACAACTAAAAAAATCAGGGCCCCTAAATTTAAAGACCCAATCCAGAAATAGGCATCCAAGATGAACACACACTACTCAGAGGACGAAATTAAAGAAGCAAATAAATATACGAAAAAATGCTCCACATCACTAGTCATCTGTGAAATGAAAATTAAAACAGCACTGAGACACCATCTCACCCCAGAAAGAACGGCTATCATAAACAAATCAACCAACAACAAATATTGGAGAGGTTGAAGAAAAGGGAACCCTTCTCTGCTGCTGGTAGGAATGCAGACTGGTGCAACCATTATAGAAATCGGTGTGGAGACTCCTTAAGAAACTAGGACTGGAAATCCCATTCAATCCAGCTATACCCTTATGGGAATTTTCCTGGAGGAACTGAAAACATTGTATCACAGGGATATATGTGTACCTATGTTTATAGCAGCACAATTTGTGATAGCAAAACCTTGGAAACAACCAAGATGCCCATCACACAAGGAATGGTTGAAAAAGATGTGATATTTTTATACAATGGAGTATTACTCAGCTGTAAAGAATGATAAACTCAAAGCCTTCATATTTAAGTGGATGCCATTTGAAGACATACTTATAAGTAAAATAAACCAGACCCACATGTGCAAATATCCTATAGTCTCCCTAGTATAACTCAAAAGAATTGCAAAAAGAAATGGATAACACAATTAAAAGGAAAGTGAGAACTTGAGGATTGGACACTGAGGAGAAGGCAAGGAGAAAAGCTGAGAAACATGGCAGAGGCAAGACCATTCACTTATACACACTAGACGGTAAGACAATGATCCTGAGAAACATCAGGAGATTTTTGAAACTAACAGTTAATTGGTAGGATTCTCACCCTGACTAACTATATATGCTGATACTTGTGAACCAAGCAACTGCACTGAATTTAACAAAGTGTAATACTCCAAATGACTTATTTATGTACTTCTTTGCTTGAAGTTTGCTGTTCAGCTTTCTTAAATGAGGTCCAGAGCCATCACTAGTCTGAAGCTAATTTAGCCCTTTCCTCAACAGCTGCCTTGCTTCTGACTCTACCCAACCTCTCTGACCCAGGGTGGCCTCTCTACTCTGGCTGATGGAAACATAAACTTTTCCCACGTTGCTTGAAATCAGGGTCAGCACCCTGATTTTTGGTGGGTCTTTTCCTGGCTTCAAGGAGTTTTACTCCACACATACCCAGATCATTATTCAACTAAAGAGCTGAGAGGAGCTCTGGGGTTTGTGGTATTCTGCTCTACACAGTTTGACCTCAACAACTCCTACTATCACCTTCTCCTCAACTTAGCAAAAGCTCTGGACTCTATCTGGTTTCCCTCTCCTTGGGCTACATCCTTGAAACTCCATCGTGCGGCCAACCAGACAGATGCTTTCTGGGTCCCTCATTTGATTCCAAAGCTGAGAAATATGGGAGCAGGTCCAGATGGTATTTTTATCTCCTAGACACCCTGAGTTCCTTTGGTTCCCAACTTTCTGAGGCCTCTCCATCAAGAGCTACACACTGTGGTGATTCTTTTCCATGGCTCCTCAGTAGACTTGTAGCTTCTTGGGGAGGGATGGTCTCACTCATTTTGATATTCAGTGGCACTTTAACTTCTGACTATATATATTTTCCTCTGTAGGGGACTCTGCTGGATATGGATGGACCCCAGCAAACTCTCAACCAGAACTTAGAACTCAGATTTCAATACAGTGAAGATAGTTGCTCACAGTGGTTTGTCATTTACACCAAACAGGTGAGTTCACAGAACAGAGCACGAAATGCTGTCTTGCTGGGTGGGGTGGACAAAGCATACCACCTTGACCCAGCTAGAGCAGAGGATTGGTAGGCAATATTGTATCTTCTTTTTTTTTAACTTTGCTTTCTTTATTTTACCAAGAAACAACTAACTGATGTAAAATCATTTATAAATAAATTTAGTTACTATGTTAGTTTTTTGTTACTGTGACAAAATATCTTTGATAACCAACCAAAAAGAAGAAAGGTTCATTTTGGTTCATGGTTTCAGAGTTTTAGTCCCTGGTTTCTTGGTGCACCTCTTGGGCCTGTGAGAGGTCGTACGTCATGCCAGGTCACAGTGCATGGTAGAGCAAGCTTGTGGACCTGTAGCAGCTAGGAACAACAAAAAGAGAGTATGGGTCTAGAGTGCCAATGTATCCTTCAAGGGCACACCCCAGTGAGGGACCTAACCTCTTCCAGCTAGGCCCTAACTTCTACAGTTCACCATGTCCCAGTGATAACATCTTCAACATGTGAGCTTTTGGGACATTTAAGATCCTAACCATAATAGTTATCAAGTAATGGAGGCTTAACAATTGGCTGATAATAAGGGTCAGAAGACTTCTTTCTTAAAGGTCTCGAGGATGAATATTTTAGGGTTTGAGGTCCATTTTGTCTCTGTTGCAACTGCTGAGTTCTATTAAAAGTGATCATACTGCATAAACAAATAGGCCTTTTTTTCTAAGAAAAATTTACTTATAAAAATATTGTGCTAGATTTGTTGCTGACCTTTAGTTTAGACAATACAGAGATTATTTCAAATAATATGAAAAGTGGATGATTGGCACCCTTATTTTATTAGCCTTTTCCAAGCAGATAAAAAGCTATCTTTCATATTTGGAAAGAAAATGCTTTACCTCAGAAACCTCCAAGCAAACGTTCATTTGTCTCTCTGAACAAAACTGACCATCCATCCACCCTAGCTGCAAGGGAATCTGGGAATCAAGTGTCTAGCAAAGAGGAACAAGATACATGATTGACTTGTAGTAGCATGAATCACTGCCTGGGGCAAGTACTTCTTATCCCAAACAAAATTAAGGTCTTTTAGGGAAAAAGAAAGCAATGGCTTTTGGATGGCTATCTATCCATGTTTATCAGGGGCTTATAACTAAAATAGAAGTCCTAAAAATAATTAATTTTTAAAATACCAAGTCCAATTTTAAAGTCTTTTATTGAATTTAACCTACTTCAAAGTGGAATCAGAACCACAAGTGTTCTAAAATGGAGTCAAAATTTCATTATGTTCAACCTAAGTCCTACTAACTTCTATGGAACATTCTAGTTTTGGCTAACCAAAGCACTCTTTTAACTCTAATTCTAAAACAGTAGAAGTCATGACATCAAAGTCTTCTGAAAAACATGAAATACTAAACTATAATTCTCAGTTAAATAAATAGATCTTTAGGTCCACGTTTTTGGGGGCTGAGGGTTTTAGACAAGGTTTTATTATATAGTTCAGGCTGGTCTTGAACTCACTATGTAACCCAGGCCACCCTCACGCTCACAGTGATCCTCCTGTTTCAGTTCCTGAGTGCTAGGATTACAGGTGTGTACCACTAGGCCCAGCTTAGGTTAACTTTAATTGCTTTTTCACTCCTTCCTCAAAGTGCTGAATGCAACTAAATTGTATTATTTTTTAATACAATTTTAATGTTTAATCTAAACAGTAGCAGAATGGTTTAAACCATGACAGAGAGGAGCACAGTAAACATTATTTTAAGTAATTCCTAGTAAGATCTTATTTCCTTTGGAATGTTTTATTGATGTCCACTTAAGGGCTACTTTTTCAAAAGGAAGAAATGTGATTGGTATGCCTTGCAAATACAAATGAAGGTTTGGGCTGAAATTCTCTCTCTCTCTCTCTCTCTCTCTCTCTCTCTCTCTCTCTCTCTCATACCAGAGATCAGATTCAGGACCTCATACTTCCCAGGCAGGAGCTGTGTCACTGAGTTATATCCCTGGTCCCTCTTCCTATGTTTTTTTAAACAAAGCTTCCGCTTATATTTAGTAAATCTGATGTCTGTAGCATAATGATTTGTCTGTTTGTCTGAATAGAAGAAAAGGGAGTCAGTCTGCATTTTGAGGTGCATATGATTAAGCATCCTTTTCTAGCTGCACCAGCTCAGGGTTCACTGCTTAACTATGTCATACTCTGGTTTTGTATTGGTTACATGTATGTGCAGATATACATTCTTGCCCATGCTAGGAAGTCAAACTGTGGGGACGCATATCATGTATGCTTCTTTTCTTGGTTTGATAACACTGTTTTTCCTCTCTCCCCTCTTTTCTTTTTAAGTAACTTTCATTCCATCGGATGGTGAGATGTTCTTTAATGTCAGTCATTCGCCCTCTAATTCTGCAACATGCCACATCCTGAGGGCTTGCCACTTTGGCTGCCGCCCTGGCCTGCGTTTCTCATTCCCTCCCACTCCTCCTCCCACTGGCTCCTCAGGAGTGACTGAACACGCTTCTAGACTAAGGTCCAGCTGTGGTTGATGCCAACCTCAGTAGGATTGAAAAGGAAAGTAGCTAAGCAAGAAGCAAGAGCAGGACAAGAAAGATAAGGGATCAACGGGAGAAGAGCAAGTGGGAAAATCTCAGGGCACCCTACACTTGGCACACGTTGTGCAGACCCTGTGACAGGGAGCTCCATCATGTGGAGTGAGCTGTGCCAGGCCGAGGGCCTTGGCCCTAGCGGTGATGATAAAGCCGCGGATGACGCTGGAGGCCACTTCTCCGTCTTGCTAGTGAGTGACTAAATGGATCGGAAAAATAAGAAATTAAGAAAACCACTGGGGCCAGGGAGACGGCTCAGTAGAATAAGCGCTTCCCTGGTAAACGCAAGGGCCTGAGTTCAATCCCTGGTTCCACTAAATAAATAAATAAATAAGTAAGTAAATAAATAAATAAATAAAACAAAACACTAATTTCTGAAGTTTCAGTAGAAGCAATAAGATGTTAATATATTCTTTCAGACAGGTTACTATTTATAATATTTATAATAACTCCCTCAGGAGTTGTGTATATAATTACAAGATTCATCAGCAGTTTATTTGATTATAATAAGGATGTAATATTATTTATTGCTCATTAAATGTGATCTGCTTATACACTAATAAACATGGCATACAAGTGGGACGTTTTAAAGAGAAAAAGATTTGTAATGAGATTCTGGCCATTCTTGTCTACCTTTAAATTTTATTGTAAGTGTATTTACATAACTCAGAAAATTTATGTTTACAGGCTAATTGAATTTTATGCGCATTTCTGGAAGCTGAAGAAGAAATCTAAATCCTTATCCGCATGCTATTGTTTTATGTTTGTTTATTTTATTTCTGAAACAGGTTCTTGCTATATAACTATACAGGCTGCACCTGAAACTATGTAGCCCAGGTTGGCCTTGAATTTGCGACAATTCCCCTGCCTCAGCCTCCTGAGTGCTGGGATTACAGGCCTGCGCCACCATGCCCGGCTCACACCTGACTTGCTATTATATTTTAAGCCATTCTGTGGCATGAGGAGCCCAGGAAAAGGAAGAGAACCTCTTGATTACAGTTATTGTTATTTTTATTATGTATTTGGAAAATGGTTTCACTACAGACTCGTGGTGATCCTCCTGTTTTCAGCCTCGCTAGCGCTGGGATTACAGGTGTGCGCCAGGTTCTTGGTCACCTGGGATTACGCAGGTTCTTAGTCACCACATTGGTGCGGCCTGCGGCGGGGTTGATGCAGCCTGCGGGACCAGAAATCAAACCCTGGTCCCTGCGCTTGCCGAAGCGGGTACGGTCCACTGAGCTATCTCTCTGGCCCCACACAGTGGTCTTTTGTTTCTGCATTTCTCAGGCATTTCTGCTGAGTAGCTGCTTGAAAAAGATGATGTCTGAGAAGATGGCAAAACTAGCTGCCGAGAGCTCAGAAATGGTAAGTGCTCATATCGGGGCGCACAGCCCCTTTAAGTTCCTGCGGTGAGCGGCACTCAGAGACCAAACCCCGCAGCATCCTGGGCCTGCAGTTCTGATCCTCAGGGAAGAGAATGAGCTCCTCGGGCCTCTGGCGCGTGGTGGTCAGGACGGTGTTATGCGGAAAGTGTGTGCTTAGAATTCAAGCCATTTTTCCAGGGAAAGGTCATCTTTGGATTACTGAGAACTCTATAACATTCTAATGACACTGTTATTTCAGCTTCATCCTAAATGGATGCTTTTAGATTTAGCACAAAAGCTTCATGACATGTCAGGATCTTTAGCCCAGTGGAGATGATCTTAAATGAGGTCTGGTGTGCTGCAGAATCTGTAGGCTCCGGATACTTCTGGTCTACCAAACGGAAATGCCCTCAACAGATGGGAGAAGCCAGGGAGTAGAAGAAACACGCTGGTGGTTTTTTTTCAGTGTAAAATTAACTTTATTTTTCTCCTAATGTTTATTTACTGGAGGCCCAGTTACTAGACATTTGCTGAAAGAGCTGGGGACCAGGCTGTAAAGCCAAGCATTACTGAGAGCTCAGTCTTTCTTAACGGCCTTGACCTCATCATGATACAAACGTGTACCAGATAAGACAGTACAGTTTGATTTTTTGAAAATGAGTACAGGGCCAGTGAGATAGCTCAGCGCACTTAGCACCCACTTAGGCAAGCTCAGGGGTTGGAATTCGATCCCTGGCACCGCATGGTGCTCTGGCCCCACCCCCAGGTGCACTGAGCTGGCGACTGAGTCCATGCGTAGTGGCGCACACCTGTAATCCCAGTGCTGGCGCTGAAAACGGGAGGATCACATGAGCTCAAGCTGCATAGTGAGATCCTGCACACCCACATATAAATAAATAAATAAATAAATAAATAAATAAATAAATAAATAAATAATTACATGCTTTTAAGCTTAATTATTTAATATTACACTAATTTTAAAAAATACAAGAGAAAACAATAATATTTTTATTTAAATTTAGTTCTTTATAACAGGATAAATAATATAATGTCTTTAGTTTGGCCTTAATTTTTACTTGACTTTACAGCTTTTTATTCTAAGAGAATAATTGTGTTTTATAGTTATTCTCTTTCTTCTAGAGTCAAAATATCTTTCCAGGGAAAATAAATTCATTGCCTCCTTGTGACCAAACAATTCAAGAGGAGAAAACGAAGCAGGCCCTTTTTTAAAAGGAGTCATAAAATCCAACCTCTTATGCAGAGTGAGCCCTACTAGACTTTGATTATTTTACGTATATGAAAGAAGGAAGAGAAAGGTAATTAACTGAAGTAGCCTTGTTAAAGAAGTGCCCTCAAATGTGAACGGCAAAACATAAGCCACTTGATGCAGGAAATACTTGGACAGAGAATAGCTAATGAGTTAGCTCAATAAAATGGAGAAGTTAATCGTCTATTTGAAGTTCTCAAGGAAAACAATCATGCTGTACTCCCTAGATTGCACATGGATTGAAGGCTACCCTTCACCGCTGTGACTAATGGAAAATCAGGGCATGAGTCAACAACACTTTCACAGTGCTTTATCCAAATAGTCACCCAGCTCTGTTTCCACCAACTATTTCTTTGCTCATTTTAGTTCTTGGAAAGAAAAGTTAAGGTTCTTCCTCTTGAAAATGGGGTTTTTCAAAGCACTTTGAGGAGGTAGTCTGTCTGTGTTTCAATCTGGAACTTTGTTTCCAAAAATCTGAGGGGGGGGCGATCTAAGCACCTGCATGGCCAAGTGCAAGACCTGAATTTGATCCCCGGTACCAAATGCTGTGATGGCCCTGAAACCCCAGTTGTGGTATGGAGCTGAGACCAGAGGATCACTACAGGGCTGAGCTGGTAGTAAGACTCTGTATAAAATAAATAAATAAAAAAGTTTTTTTTTTTTTTTTTGAAAAAGAAAAACCAGGAGCCGGGCATGGTGGCGCATGCCTGTAATCCCAGCACTCGGGAGGCTGAGGCAGGAGGATTGTTGTGAGTTCGAGACCAGCCTGAGCTACAAAGTGAGCTTAAGGCCAGCCTGAACTGCATAGTGAGACCCTGTCTCAAAAAGACAAAAATAAATAAATAAATAAAATAAAATACAATAAGAAAAACCTAGGGAGGACAGAATCCTAGAGGGCAAAACACAGCACGTAGATAGACCAGCCGTTTGAGCTCACCCTGAGTGCTGGGCTTCCCCACAAAGGACAGAAGACTAAAGCCACCCTTTTTGTTTTTATTTTTAATATTTATTTTGATTCTTCTTTTTTTTTTGGCAGAACCAGAGATTGAATTCAGGCCCTTGTGCTTGCCAGGCAAGCACTTATTCTACTGAGCTATCTCCCTGGCCCCTATTTGCTTATTTTGAGACAAGATCTCCCTCCGTAGTTCAGTTCAAACTGGGCTTGAATTCACTGTGTAGCCCCAGCTGGCCTACAAACTCATGGTGATCCTCCTGCCTTAGCCTCCTGAGTGGTGGGATTACAGGCATCCACCCCACGTGGCAGGCCTCATGCAGTTGTGAGAGACTGTTCCATTCAGTTTATTCAAGTCAGACACAGTCTGAACCAAGAAGTCACCTGTAAAAGGTCTGTTTGGCCCAGAACCCAGACATCTATAAGAAGCAGATTCTGCATCCAACATTTTGATAATCTTGAACAATCTGAGTCAGAGGGAGAAAGTGAGCACAACTGTAACCAAACGCACCCCATAAGTAAAGTAGGTGGTCCTCAGAAGCAGATTAAATAGTACTGGGTTTTCCTGTTAATATAGAATGAAGGGAAGAAAAAATTTAGTGTTAATTGAAAGTGAATTGGCCTGGACAGCTTTAAAGAGTACTTTCAAAGATAAGATTTGAATTGTTTATGAAGAAGTCACTAAAATTTGAGTAAACCAAATGCAGTAAAGAATACTGCAAGTACACAACCACAATTTTTTGTTAAATACTTAAACATTAACCACACACAAAAGGAGAAAGGGATGTAACATTTTTCTTATAGCAACATTCTTATACAAAAGCTGAAAAATTTTATTAATATTTGCTTTATTATTATTATTACCATTACTGTTTTTCTTTTTGAGACAGGGTATCGTTGTGCAGTTCAGGCTGGCCTTTGTATCCCAGGTTGGTCTTAAACTCATAATGATCCTCCTGTCTCAGTCTCCCAAGTGCTGGGATTACCGGCATACACCACCATGTCCAGGTGCTGCTTTTTAACTTACAGCAAAATTATCAAAGATAATTATTTTGCTTGAAAATCAAATTCATTGGTCAGGCTTAGGTTTAGTTTCCTAGAACAGAAAATAAGAGAAAGCTCGTGTATCAGGCATGGACAGTGACAGCAGGTACAAAACAGCCCAAGTACACTGGAGGATGGACTTCCAGCACATCTGAGAAGCGACAGTGCAGGAATAAGTGACCATATTACCAGAAGTCACTTTAAAAACAAAAACAGGAAGTGCAGGAAGCTGTGCTAGGAAATCAGGTTTCATTTTCCCCGATTTTATCCACCCTGCCGCATGCAGTGCTTAGACTTCCTACCACAGGTCAAGGAATCTGACTACGCACATTCACTGCACATTTGAGGTGGGTTATTCTTTATTTATTATGACATAGGGAATGTAAGACAAAAAAGAACTGTCAGAATTTCCTCCCAAGTTCTGTATTTCATTGCACCAGGTCATAAAACTAAAATGCCAAATTGTAAAGCAATAAAAATAATAGTGAAACGTGGCATCAGAGCTTTAACATCTCATTTACCAGGATGTAGCTGGTTTTTTATACTGTTGAAATACAGGCTTCAAATATATGACCCACTGTTTCTATTCAAAATACTAACCTAGCAGGATTCCTAAGTACTGTATGTATATCCCCTTAATGCAATTTATTTTGCTGCAAATTTAAGTTAATCATATTCAAAGGATAGTACTCATTTGCAGTGCCATGTCATTTGTTCCATTTATTATGACATGCCCCGCTGTCCAGTTTCATGAGTAATAAGCACTGCTAGGCAGCCTAATCAATTTGCCCCTACGTTCTGTCATTTATGAAGCCTGTATTTGCCATGTGGCGGCTACAGGCCCAGGACCCAGCGTCAATCAAGGAGGAGAAAGGCAATTAGGACAAAGATATTTATGGCCCTCATGTGATGTGCCCCGTGCCTTGTTGGAGCACTGCACAGAATGCAGAGTTATTTAATGGGCCTTTTCCAGGAGGAAGTGTACAAGCGCTTGTCCCTTGATCCCTGCTAGGTCGAGTTTTCTAGGTGTGCCAACCCCTCTCTTCCCCCTGCTCTGCGCCCCGTTGACCTACCCTGGTATGTTGCAACCTTGCCTTCCTGGGGTCACCCATCAGGATGCCATCAGGAGACTGAAGGTTGGGCGGCTGGGCACTGTTTCTCCAGCGCTGGCCCTGCTGGGACTGGGATTTCACCTCCCATACTGAACGCTGTGGCTCCTGTCACACAACCCTGGGGCACAGCTGGTCTGGTCCCAGTACCAGCCAGCCCTCTCCCCCCTGCAGGCCTGGAGGTGGCAGAACCTGCCCTCTAGCTCCCTCACTGAGCCCCTGGGGGCCCAGCGTCCCCTACGGATTTGCTTTAATCCTGCTGGAAACTGCATTAATTGCTAGTACAACAGCACTTTTTAAAAACTACCCTCACTTACCAGAAATGTACAGCCCTTCGCCTTACTCTTAACCTCGCCTACACGAGATGTAGTCAGGCTGGATTCTTCATTTGATTAATGGTGGCTTTTGATGAGGCAGAGCACCATTTGGCTTTGATTCAGCATATGGATTGGGGCTCTGTGGATTATCTGGAGGTTTAGCAGCGCTATGCATTTCATTTTGTGTGAAGACCTTTGTAAAGCTGCCTTCAATCACGAAATCCTCGTGTTAAGCACAAAGCTTTGCCTCACTTTCGGGGACTCAATTCTGTCACATGGAGACCCCAGCACACGGAGGGGTGCACAGCTGATGGCCCAGCATATGAGCCCTGGTGAGGGGGGGGCGACAGCTTGGGCCTGGCGAGGATGACCGCGGTGGTGGGTGGTGGAAATGTGCTGGTTCAGGCCTGTGCGCTGGCTTCTCGGGTGGTGACCGACATTTCATTAATCTATTTAGGAGATCGAAGTTCCGGAGAAAAGCAAGAGGAAAAAAGACCACGTTCGACAAAGCAAGGTCTGTGAGGAAAGTTATGTAATTCATGTGTAATTGTGCTGTGATTCAGATAAATCTGCCCCCCCCCCCGTACCCCTTAACCAAAGCTTTTTGATTTGATTTCCAAGAATAAGCTAGAATTCTGTGATTGGGCCGATCCAAGACTGGCACAGAAGTACAATAGTTTTGTTGTACCATCCAGCAGGGATACTAGCCTGGCTCTTCGCCTTTTCTTTCCTCCTCTTCCCTCCCTTGTTCTCCCCTCCCCTTCTCCCCTCTTTCCTTTCTTCTCCTCTTCCTCCTTCCTCTCATATAGAACTCAGGGCCTTTCCATTGAGCTACATCTCCATCCTTTTTGCTTTTATTGTTTATTATTATTATCATTGTTGTTGTTGTTATTGTTATTATTATTATTATTGGCGGACCGGTGTGGAACTCAGGCCCTTGCGCTTGCCAGGAAAGCGCTTATCCCACTGAGCCATTTCCCTGGCCTCTTGTTTACTGTTATTTTTTAAAATTTTGAGACAGGATCTTGCAAAGTTGCCCAGGCTGCACTTTGAACTTGTGATCCTCCTACCTTAGCCTCCCAGAGTCTGGAAGGACGGGTGTGTACTACCGACGTTTTTGTGTCAAAAGTTTCCAAGAAGAACGCAAAATTTTGAGTGATTTTCTTCTGCATTCACACATTTTTTAAACTCCTCTTTCTGGTTGGAACATTTTAGGACATCTAATATGTTTTAGTTTTATGGGGTTTTGACAGTGTGGTATACTCTATAAAATAACGTTGAAGTTTATAAAATACTCTTTTGAGCATTGAGTTCTGCTGTGCAGGGAATACATGTGGAACAACCCAAGTAACATGACTGAACACTCATTGTTGCTAGGCAGTGTTCTAAGCACGTGTGTGTGTGAATTAATATTCTTGCCCACTCCGTCCCTCTAAATCTGCTGGAAGTAGGGCACAGAAAGGTTAAGGCACTGGCCCAAAGCTGAACAGTGATCAGCGCTGGAAGGAAGCAGGCAGGCTGAGCCTGGGACTTTGCTCTTTGCTACCCATCTCTTCCTTTCTGTATCCAAATTCCAGTGTAGGTCCGGGTAGATGGCTCAGTGGAATAAGCGCTTCCCTGGCAAGCACAAGGGGCCTGAGTTCAATCCCCAGTTCCATCAAAAAATAAATAAATAAATAAAACAAATTCTAGTGTAGCTAAATGAAATAAAGATGACCTCAGTGGCATTTGAACTGGCGTCGTTGTTGACTGCATGCCTCACCCAAGGTCTGGTGTGTAGACAGTGTGCCCTAGAGGTATGGAGGCTCATGTTTGTAAATATATGAGAGACTAGGGTTCTTGCTCCAGTGAGCAAGATCAGAGAACAAGACAGCATCAGTACAAAGCTCTGTTTCGTAACAGTGATGTTTCTGGCCGGCTACAGCAGAGGTGAGATGCAGAAACTCCACCGCTGCTGGCTGTGTGTTTCCAGGCAGACAGAAAACCTCACCGTGCCAGGGACTCCTGGAGAGCTGATTAATTGCTTTTAATTAGCGCATGTTTGTGCACCCAGAGGTTATGCTCGGCCTGAGGAGTTGGTGCACAGACCTCTTAAGTCCCTTTTTCTCCTCCACTGTGCCTTCCTTCCGTCCCTCTCCATCTCTTGCTACCCTTCCCATCTGCAAAAGACCTGTCTCCCTGTTTCCTATCATCCTTTATTTTTCTCTTTATTTATATTTTAGGTTTCTCATGTAAGAGAAAGAATGTGATCTTTAAGCATCTTTTATTTTTATTTCTATTTTTTTATTTTTATTTTTTGTGGAACCAGGGATTGAACTCAGGCCCTTGCGCTTGCCAGGGAAGCACTTACTCCACTGAGCTACCTCCCCGGTCCCTTTAAGCATCTTTTAAATTAAAAATTATTTTATTTATTTATTTTTTGGTACAGGATCTTGCTATGCAGCTCAGACTTGTAGTGATCCTCCTGTCTCAGCCTTCCCAGCAGTAGGATTATAGGCGTGCATCACCACACCCTGTTTGGCACACGTGGTACCAGGAATACAGGTCCCTGAGCTTGCTAAGTGAGCGCTTGGGCCACCGAGCTGTCTCTCCAGCCCCATCTTTAAGCAATACATGTCTGAATTATTTCCCTTAAACTTAGGGTCTCGAAATGCATCCATTTTTCTACAAATGTCTCCAGGTTATCCCTCTTTATGGAAGAATAGTGCTCCACTGCATGTAAACACATTTTCATTACTGATACAGTGTGATGGAGAGATGATGTGGTCCTGACCAGGCAGGTCAGCATCTCTAGAGAACTTGGTAGACCTTCAGTCTACAGGGCAGACCAGCAGTCCACGCTCACCAAGGCCTCCAAATGAGCAGATTGCATGGGCCAGGTGAAAGCTACTGTTCCTCCAGACACAGCGCACAGCACCATGGGACATCTCACATAAGACGGCAGCCTCCCAAGCCTCAGCACATTGGCCTGTGAGAACAGGTATGAGCCACCCACGCTAGGTTCCAGCGCATTTAGCAGAGCTGGGCATAGCAGGAGGTGGCCAGGTCAGAATCCCTGCCTGCCAGGCGTGCTGGCACAGGCCTGTAATCCCAGCGCTCAGGAGGCTGAGGCAGGAGGACTGTTGTGAGTTCGAGACCAGCTTGAGCTACAAAGTGAGCTTAAGCCCAGCTTGAACTGCATAGTGAGACCCTGTCTCAAAAAGACAAAAAAAAAAAAAAAAAAAAAGAATCTCTGCCTGCTCTGGATGATGCTGTGAGCCGAGTGCTCTAGTCCCTTCTGTCAACCAGGGCAGAGTTTTTCCGTACAACCTGTGCAACCCTCTGTGTACTTTAAATCATCCCTGTGTCTTATCACCTGGTAGAATATGCATGCTATGTTCGTAATTGTCATCCTGAGCTGTTTCAGGAATAACAAGAAAAAGTCTACCTGTTCAGGACAGATGCAGTTTTAAAATACATTTTCCATCAATGCTTGGTCACATGTGTAGATGCAGAGCCCCTAGACATGGACAGGGGACTGTGTGTCTCATGTCATCTTCATAACCACCCCATTTTTATTGTTCCATTCTTGGATTATGGCTTATGGACCAGACCAGAAAAGTTATGGCACTTGCTCCAGGGCACACAGAGGAGGCAGCATCTGAATCCCAACGGTCTTTATGGTTGACAAATAAATTTGTGTGGTGGCTCTTTTGCCACAGGGACTTTCTATCAAAAAAAAAAATCTTTCACTGAAAAACTATTGAGCCAGTCTGCCTGGCAAGGTGCCCCACATCCCACATGCTTTGTTTTGCTGTTTTAGTTTTTCACATGGGCACTTATCCCCCAAATAAAGCACTCAGGGGATAAAGCCATTCAAAATAACCATTGCTGAAACAGGTGCTCCCTTTCTGTAGTCCTTTAGATTTGAATTTAATCTCCTTGAAGTTCTTGTAATTGTTATTGTGGAAATCATTTCCTCTCATTTACACTTCTGACCTTTCTGTTTCCTTCCCAGCAAAAAGAGTGTTCTAGTTTTCTATCAGAAAAAAGCAAGATTAAAAGAGCTGAAGGTGACTGTGGTTTTGGAACCATAAAGGAAGAAGATCTTTGAAGGGAAGTCTCACCTTTGAATGTCCCCTACCGCCAGATGGTGACAGTGCTTGGGGCTGGGGCGAGGCTTGCTACCATCACAAAGCTTCTTGATCTCCTCCTCCCTTACCTTCTGACATTAGCATAGACTATGACCACAGCATTTTATGTAAATTTCCACATTAAAAGATATAAGAACTGAAGTTATAGAATTTGTTCTTAATGGCTCATAAATCACAAGTGGCAAATTCAAATCAATTAATATGAAATTTGCTTTCTTCCTCCACCCCACTAAAAATAATAGACGCTCACTTGGCTTTGTGAAGTCTTTTGTATGTTCTAGCATTACATAAATGAACGTCTTATTCCAAAATGTTACTGATGCATTGAGGTCAAATTCTAAAGATGTGATTGGTCAGGTGGGGAAAATTATACTCTATCTAGGAAGGAAATTTCTGCAGAAGAAATCTAGGCCTCTGTGACCTATCACACAAAGCTGTCACAAGGAGTGGGTGTGATGCTATTTTTTTACCTAGTTCTGGAGATACCAGCGTGGGTGGCCTCAGGTCAGATCTTGCCCAGTCCTGTGCTCCTTCTCTGGTCTGTGTTCCACTCTTAGAATGTTGAATTCAGTTTCGGGGTCATCTTGCTGTGTTGAATTTGGGAAAGCGATAGGACCGTGCACTTGAGATCAAATACCTTTAAAGTCTCTTCACTTTAAAAATGTATGTATTTTATCACTACATTTTTCTCCATCCAGTTCTATCATTTCATGGTAATTAATATCATTACTATAGAATTGTATGTAGAATAATTACCACAATAAAGAAGAGGAACAGAGGAATCTAATGTAATTAGAAAAATTGCAGTATCTTAATGTTCTTTCCTGCATCATATAATGATATAGTAAATATGAAATATAGTCTATTCCATATAGGATTTATCAATGAAAAAAGTCTATGGATAATTTTTGGAAGTGTAGAATCCATTAGAACCTTATAATACCTATAAATCAATGCCTATAGCCTAACTTTAAGCACCTTAACATT